>VWZF01004053.1:214109-356907 GCA_013396755.1 Sclerurus mexicanus
GCTTTGCCCATGGTATTAATCAAAGCTCCTCTTTTGGTTGTTATCTCTAGTCATAAATTCCTAGCTGGTTTTCTTTTCCCTGCCTTTGGAAGGCGAAAAGTATGGGGGGAAAAAAGCCTTGAAACAGTTTTGCTGGACACCAGGCATTTATTGAGGGTCAAACCACCACACTCTGTTGCTCAGTGGTGGCCAGCTGTTGCTGGTGGTGGTTTGTAAACACAGATCCATGTGGATCTGCTGGTTCCTGACGTGTGATCCCAGGCCTTGATCTCTCCTCACCAGGGATGTTAACAGACTGTGTTGGGTTTTTTTCAGGAAATTCTTATTTCTAAGAAGCTTAAAGTGGGAGTCAGATTCCTAAACACAGACATTGAGTTCCTTTATCAGACTTCCTTAGGTGCTTCTCTGGTACTGGGAAGAGCAGCAGGAAACTGAAGGGAGATGTGGATCCTCCAGAAGTGGCAGCTGAAAGTGAAGAGGGATATGTTATGGCATCTCAGGTGGCACTATTGTTTGTGATTATATAACTTGGTCACACCTCTGGCATCTTTTAGATTGAATACTTTGGCAAATGTGGGTGAAAGAGACAGAGAGAGTGATGACATGGAAAACGTAACTGTCCCTGACTACTGATTCCATGTACTACCATATTTATTGCTGAAAAAGCTGTTTTAAAATCAGTCTTAACTATCATAACATGTTTTTGCTCCTGATGCATTTGAGTATTTGGCATACTGTGCACATTTGTAGTTTTGAGAGAACCAACATTAATAGCTATTAAGTAAAGTCTGAAACTGCATGGCATTGTTAATTACCTCCAGTCATGTAATTTATTGAACTTACAAAACTGAAGTTCTTGAGTGCTATGACTAATTATAAGATTGGAAATTAATCCAGAAGTGGAATTTACAGCCGTACTTGAAAATGTCTCTCAGGCAACTTTGATCATTTTCACATGCTTTTTATCCACAGGTCTCTACAAGGAGATCTGTCAGTGCCGTAAGGCCTGTGGAGAAGCTCATATGAAGACAATCTTGGCAACAGGTGAATTGGGGTGCCTTGCTAATGTCTACAAAGCCAGTATGATAGCTATGATGGCAGGTAAATATATGTGGTTTTCTTTTTAAGCTAAAAAAGTCTTTGCTATATTATTTATGATGCTTTAAAAATCTAGTCATGGAAGTTTAGTTTTGTTGGAAGTAGAAAAAACTGTTATGTAGCAATTTCTGAAGTTGCAGGTGTTATAATGAAGTGTCACTTGTTTTGTATAACCTATAAAACCAGAATGAAATGTTAAATAACACTTAAAACTGCTAAATGACAGGATTTGTAGGAACAAGTAATATTTGTTGTCAAACATCTGATCCTTGGTGTATTTGATAAAGACATACATTTGGAGCAGATACACTTATTGTGGTGACCTACAGATATGATGTGGGTAGATGGCTCATCATTTTGTTGTAAATACAAGGGGAACTTCCCTGTGAAGATTGATGCTGGTAGCTCCCATTTTTGGTTTGTGATCACTTCTGGTCACCTTTGAGAGGTTCAGGCGACCAATTATATGGGAAATGCATTGAGGGAAAGAACACCACAGGCTCCAGCAGGCACTGGGATGGGCTAGTTTATAACTGGTTTCAATTGGCACACTCAAAAACAGTGGCACTCACTAGTGCCAATTAATTGGCACTTTAAAAGGTGTTCAGTCTTCCCTGTCTTTGAAATCAAACCTGATGCTTAGAGTCTGTCTTTTATTCTTTTTTCAGATAACAAACATGTTCCCATGAACAGGATAGAGTTTTTAGGGGCTAAGTATAGTTTGTAGGAGTTACTTTTTTGCACAGCTATAGCACCCATTTGAGCCCAGATTTACAGCAGTATATTCTCTCTGCAGCTTTGGGGCTGTGCCGGTATAATTTTTCCTAGCTTACCCAGGATTTTAGATCTGTGTTTTAATGCTATCTTTAAGACGCAAAACTGGTAATTTATTTCTAGGCACTTGCTTTTTCCACCATGCTTGGAAGAGGGCTCTTCAAGTTTGTTTCTAGAAGTTTAAAGTTATATGAAGAACCACTTGGGTTAATCTGTCTTCTAAACTTTCCCTCCTTTTTGTGTTGATTTTTTTTTCTACTGTAAACTCTTCAGACCTTGAATTCTTCTTCTTTTAAAGCAAGAAAAACATAATCAAGTGTCTTGTCAGTATTTAAATAAATATTTGCTGCCGACCTCATTGTCACCATACACAATACTATACAATACTGTGCTTATCTCATTCAAATGGAATGGGAAGCATTTGAGGCTTTTAACATGCTCAGCTACAATGTCGGTTAGTATCATCAGATACAGAGGATCAGTATTATGCCACTAAATATGGCTTTTAGTTAGAAGAGGTGTAAGAAATACACATTTCCTGTCATTTACACTGATGTACTAATCGTTATGACCACTTTTTGTAACATGGAGTAGTGAAAAATTCAGGTTGTTTTTCCATTTTCAGAGTTTTTGCTGGTGTAGTTTTTTTGAAATACAGCAGATGGCTCTATTGTTAATGATTTTCCTTGCCTAGTTATTCATTTTACAACATACTTATCTGTCTGAATATATGCAGTATTTTCCTTATTTCAATCTCTTGCTCTGTGGGTAGGTGTAAGAATAAGAATTTATTGGTGCCCTATATATACACATGCATTGAGGGCCAGATTTTCAGACTCCAACTTGTCAGAGCTGCTGGTAACCTAAAATTCCTGTTGAATTTTGTTTGATTTGTATATTTATAGCATTTGGAGCAAGTGATTTGGCACAGTAGTTTTAAATCCTAGCTTTAGTACCCATTTAGTATCCTTTTTTTTTTCAATTGGCGACATGATTTAAAGAACGAAAAAAATGCAGGTGATCTTGTGGATATGGCAGGCCCTGTCATGTTTTATTTGAAGATCAAACAGTAACAATGCTGATAAACTTGATCCTAGTATTTAGTTTTATATGAGGAAACTAGTTACACAGTATAATAGTGAATTCAGCTGGAAAACTGGCTTTAGAAGTTTTTGCTGCCGCTGGCCAGGTGCTCCTGTCCTCTACAGCAAAATTTGCTGCTTCTTCAGCTGTGCTGTTAGAAGTGCTTCTCATGCAGTGTTGTAAGCTCAGTTTTAACAGTAATACAGTTGAAAATTGCTCCAGAAAATGGTTAACTAGTTTGCTGTGTGGCATTTGTTATTGGTTTGTGATGTTGGTTTTTTTTTTTTTTTTAAATGGTCACAGCCACAATAATCTGGTTTACAGCCTTCCCTTTCATGCAATTGTACCAGTGTAACTGAGACTGTGGTGTGCAGTCCTCACACTGTTTTCACTTCACTGTACATGGTGCCAGTCTATCATGTAAGGAGCTACACAAAATCCTAGGCTTGCAGATGTTTATATTGCCCTTACTGAGCATGCACACATTTCACCTAGGTTCTGAAGCACAAAAACACTAGACATGTTGCAGAAGGTATATAAAATATATGTATTTCACATGTGTCTCATTTGTGAGACTTGGAAGGCTGAGAGAGTAACACAATTGTGATGTATCAGTAGCTCCATGGTTGAAAAGCTTGCCTGGGTTATGTGGGACTTGGTTTCTCTGATTGAGGTTCTTTTACAACACAGAGGTCAGTTTTACAGTGTTTGCTGTTATGCGTCTCCATCCATCTTGATAAGGTCGGTGTGCTTTTCACAAAGCAGTTAACTGAACAGGGAATACAACACAGTTGTCTCCTCTCCCAAATAACTTTCCAAAATCTTTACACAGTCTTCCTTGTGCTGGGTGAGGAATTATTGGTGTATGCTGGGGACCGTGGCATGTTATGGTTGGTCTGATCCAGCTCTCAGTTTGGGGCTCAGCCTGCACAGCCTGCATCCAGGCTGCACAGGTCACTGACTTGGAAAGGGACGGTAAATAGTCCAAAAATGGGTACCTCCATGTTGGCTGGGATTTTAGAAGAACATTAAGGGCTGTTCTAAAGCTGGGGTGGTGTGCCTATGCACTTTGTATTTAAAGGGGATTGCACAGGACATTTCTACAGGCAAACAGCTGTACTCTGAATCACAGCCCTTGCAGGACTTGTTGAAAGCCATTCACTTCACACCAGTGAGTCAGTTGTGCAGATCTCAGCAGTGCAGTGGATACGGAGGCCAGTTGTAGAAATGGTTCATTGCACAACCTGCCTGTGTATAAGATGTTAATACTTGCACCTGCAAGAACTTGGGAAAAGGTGTTGCTTCACAGTGAGGTATGAGAATAATTTGCCTGTTTGAATTGGTGGCTCTTGGCTCCTATTGTCTGTGAAATAATTCTCCATGGTTACCTTTTCTTCCTTCTCTAGCACAGTACCTTAGGAGAAAGACATCAGAATGGGAGTAGGCACACAGTTAACTTGAATTCCTTTAACCATACCATTACAGATTTGACTGACATGCAATAAATTTTAGTGGAATATTCAGGAACCTATTTCTGAGTGAAAGAGGCTGACAACCCTCTAAGGACAGTGACTCACCTGACAAAAATAATCCTTGCAGTGCTAATGGGGGACATGATGGCAGGTAACATTGCACATCAGTGGCTCCGTGTCACTACCAAAGGAGCACATTGTTTTCAGAAAGCTGACCAAAACAAATTCTTAGTATTGAATCAGGGAATTTTTGGTCATTGGTTTATGACATCCACTAGCATTTCTTGAGCTTCCTGAAATCCTCATGATGGCTTGAGTATATGACCTTCTCAAGAAAACTGACTGCATTTTTGACTGCTTTGGAACAATAAGTAAACTAATTAGAGGTTTTCACTGTCTGGTATATACTTATGTGAGTCATGTCCATTTCTACAGGACACACGGTCCTAAGGAAAAGAAATGGGAGTGCCTGACTCCCCCATACTAGTGGTAACTATTCTGTCTCCATCATAGTGTCTTTAAGCAGTTCTTGTACACAGTATGAGAGGTATGAGAGGTAGGCCATTTTTTAAGTTTTGGTTTTTGATACAAACTCTCAAGGAAACCAGACAAGGAAGGGAAGATGAACTTGAAGTGGGAAAGGAACACTTCAGTAAAATTCTTGATGATTTATTTGCATCTTTCAGTCATATATGTTTGTTTTTTTTATTCTGGAAAAACACATTTTAACCATATTACCTAATTACAAAGTCTTTATTGTTCTGTGTAACTGTTCATTTTCATTAAGATATGCAGAGTTGGAGGAAGTGATTAAATAAAAGTACTTTAAAAGGGAAAACTTCATCTATGTAGTTTTGACTGTGAAAATGGCTCTTGGTAGTACAGCTCCTTTTGCATCACTCTGGGAAGCTGAGGAAGCACAGCAGTGACAAGTGAAAGATATTTGGTTTTGTTATATGTATCTAAACAAGTACCCATGTAAAGATCACAAAGGAGGGATATATGTTCTTCTACAGTTCTACTAATATATGGGGTTTAAACAATTTTTTCATAGGTCATTAAACACTTCACCAAATGTGTATGTTTAGTTACTGACTAATGTAAACATTGAATTTAGAAAGGGGATGTTAGTGCTAAACCAAAGTAACTTCTAAAGCCTCTAGCACAAAAACACCTCTAAAAGTAGGAGATGACTGAGGCAATAAGATGATAGTCTGGAAGAGGAAAACTTAAATACATTAAATGTGTGAGCTGAAATTTTCTTAGATCTTTTGATGCTATTCATTACAAAGTGAACAGAAATAATGTAGCCAAACAGTGAGAAAAAGCTGTGTGTGTTGCAGTTCACAGATGAGCAGAGATGTTTTGGAACATCACAAAATAATGCCTGGCTACACAGAGTTTTTACCTCAGCTATAAATAAGATTTTTATACTCTGGTTAAAATTAGGGAAGACAAATTCTAAGACACCAATAGCTATTCTTGTTCTGAACACTGCCTTGCAAAGATTTCTTCTGAGCAGTGTTATGTTGTATGGCTGTAAACATGCTAGCACTCATCTAAGTGCAGGGGATGACCTTTTTACTGCTGGATGTGGACTGCCACGATCCAAAACTTCTGCCAAGCAAATGTTTCATGAAAAATGAAACAAAGAAAACCAAACTAGGAAGATCGACTGAAAAGCTAGGCCGGCTTCGTGCAAATGCAACTAACGTAGGAAACAAGACTACTGAATAAGTAATAATACTTGGCACTTAGCTAGCACTTTGTGTCTTCAAAGCACATACTGACATTAACAGAATAAATCTTACAATTGCTTTGTGAGGTATGAGACAAAGATAATAACAGACAAGTCAAAAGTCAAACTGAGATCAGTTGTGAGTTCCTGGCTTTAAATCTCATGCTCAACCCAAAAGTCCTGAGTGCCCTCAGTAGCATGTGAGTTGTGTATGTATTGATTTAATTATGTGTCTACAATTTCCAGGTGTAATTTGGTACCAGGTCAGTTAGTTATTAGTGCCCAGAGCATTTCCAAATGAAAGTCAAGTCAAAGGAGGTGACTTGGTAACACATATAAAACAAGGTTTCAATTTGTGTCTTGTTTTAGCGTTCTGAAATACAACCAAGTGTACTGAGTTTACAGTGTATCTGTAAAGTGCACATTGTATGCTATAAAAGGTCGATCAGAAATCACGAGTAATATCACGAGTGTCTGTCATCTTTGTACAGATGTGAACTCCGTTGTACAGATGGGAACTGTCTCTGAATGCTTTCGAGGGTGACAGATGATGTTAAGCTCTGGTCTGCAAGTCCAGTATAGGGCTGGGAGCAAATGAATGAGTCCTTACTCTTCTGGTATGTGGGAAGGTGACTTACCACTGACTGGTGACTGAGGCTTTCTTGGTCACGGCCTGGTTGCCATTTCCTCTCTCCCTGCAACCAAGAGTGAATTGTGAGGGAGTTGCTTGCTGTTCCAGTTTGGCTGTGCTTTCTGGCTGGGAATGCGGGTGTTGAAATGCAACATATTCTTACATGTCACTGCTTATCTTCAGAGAACAAAGCACAGTGCAGAGAGAGTTCTCCCACCTGCATCATCAAATAGTAGCAAATAGTCCCAGTTTTCTTTGGCTGTGATCTTCTGGCAGTATAGATTAGATTTAGCATGGGCATGAGCACATTTCTGAATTTCTGTCAGTTTACTGAGGCTGCATAAAAATATGTTTATGTCAGTTCTCTTCTGTTTGCATGAACACAGACAATACCTCATTTGTTCAAAGATTTGCCCATTCGTTCAGAATTTTTAGACAAATTTGATCTCACAGATAAATTCAGCACTTTGCACCATGCAGATGGAGCACTGTATGGTGTTTTAGGAACATAGCCTTGGTTATTGTCTTGAATATGTAGAAGTGGTGGCATTTGGCTTCTTTAAGAGGCTTATCAGGTCAGTAATTAATGCTATGGAATTATATTGGAAGTTGATCACTTTCCTGTCTACTGCAGCAGGTGTCCTTCATTCTGCATAGTCTGCAATTGTTCTGTATGTTCAAAGCTCTGGTTAAGATCACTGAAAATCTGTGCAAGGAATGGGTACAAAACTCCCAGTGGAAAACTGAGATGTATAGCAAGTTAGAGTGACACAGTCTACCTCAAAGTTTTGAACAATATTATGGACTACAAAAGTTGTTGAATCAGGAGTTAGATCAAAAGATGGATGGTCTGTAAATACAATCAGTCTAGAAGAGGTTGGTACAGGGACAAGTGACTTCATTTGTTCTGGTACAGAGTAGGGAGAAGTAAAAAAGACAGTAGTATAAAAATGCACATAGCTGCCTGTTCAGTAAGGCACTACAAGGATGCTCCCTTAAATAAGATAATTGCCTACATACTTAACCGTGATACTGCAGCTGATCACTAGAGGTAATGTGGACGTGATAGATAAACTCAGAGCTGAAAAGTTCTAGCACTGCAATCGCAAGGTTTGGATTACTGATGAGAGTCCATATGAAGACTAGCAACACAAAAGAAATGTGGGTCTTGAGTAAAGCAGACCTAAAATTCTGTCTGGAACTTGGTAATATATGTGTGGGAATTAGAAGTGAAGTAATGGAAAGCTGTTGAGAAATGCTAGGACAGGCTCTAATGAAAAGTCTTTTCAGTAGAGGCAACAGAACCCTGCATGGGTAAGTAGAGACAGAAGTAACACATAAGAGAAACAAAGATGTTGCGGGGAAAATAAAGTTACAAAGATCTGTGAAGGGAGAACAGAATGTATATACAGTGAAACCTCATGTGTTTGCAGTTTGTTAAGCTAGAAATCCAGACGTGCGTGCAATGCCACATTTTGTTATGCATTTATTTATGTGCTTACTGAACTATGTGCCTGCCTATACAGCCATATCTGAGGGGAGGTTGTTTTCTGGGGCCATTCCTATTTGTCATAGCAAGATGCTTGGCAACTCAGTTTGCTAATTTTGTGAAAGGTCTGTTACACTGATAGTATTCAGTTGTAATCAGAAAATAGGAATACACACCCTCTAATGAAGTCAAAGAAGAAATACCAGTGTAAACCAGATGACTTGTCAGCTCTGTACCTGCTTGTTTGATTTTGTGTTACCAACACCACTTGACTTTCTCTCCCCACCATCTCCACTTATGAAAGAAGTGCTATTTTCAAGCACTTCTCAGCAGAAGACTACCAAGTCAGGAAGCCAGAAGATGGATTTGTGGTAGCAGAATGACTTTTGACAACTCTCCTTGTCTCTTTGGTTTTCTGTATGTAAAATTAACATTGCACATTTTATAGGACCTCTGTGAGTTTTAATAAATTAGGATATAAACAGAGATATATTCTTATTGAAAGGTAGAAATTTTCCATGCAAAAGCATGAAGATGGAATACCCTAGGTCACAACTGAAATTGGGAAACAGAGCAAGAAAAAGTCTGGAAATTTTCTGGTGGGAGTTGCTGACTCTAATTTACTAGTACAGCCAGCCCTGGGAGTGACAGGAAGGTGGGAGCTGGCACAGCTTGTTGTGACACTGCAGACTGATGGTATTGTGTGCTGCAGGAGACAGTAGCAGCAGGGAGGTCACTTCCCTTCAGCTGTTTTCAAAGCACTCTACCCAAAATGTTCTTTTTTAATGAAAGAGTTTTGCTGTGCTTCCCATATGCCTCCTCTGCTGTGCTCAGGTATTGTCCCTGCACTGAGCAAAATGCAGAGGGGCAGGAGTGTGATAACTCCCCAGAAATCCCAGCCTTGTCCTTCTCTCTGAGGAGAAGGGTTTGAATGCTGATCTGCATATTTCTGCTTCTTCACCTTTAAGAAAATGGCTATTCTTCATGCTTCAACCTTTGAAAGCAGTTGTGAAATAGTAGGTTACAGTGAGTAGGCAAGAACTGACAGTGAAACATACTGTTGAGAGGGGTCAACTTTGTATTAGCAAACTATCCCCAGTGCCTGAATAGCACTTTACTTTTGCTGATATACAAGATCTTTCCAAAGCCTGTTAATTAAGGAATATCTAAACGGTATACTCGCAATTTATAACAACTGATGCAGAGAGGTGAGAAAGCAACCCCGTTGTGTTAATTTTCCCCATGAATGAAACCTTGTTTCTATTTAAATAATTTGTTAGAATTTGAGTTAAAATTTTTGAGGTTTCACATCACCTTGGACTCAGAAATTGTTGCACAGTGAATAGTTCTAGTCAAACATGCCATCAAAATAACACAGCTTCCTAGCAAAAAACTTTGCATCTGTGAAGCTCCGGTATTGAAGGTAATGGTTTGAGAGGATGCAATTTTAAATCATGGAAATATTATGTAAAATCAATAGATGTACAGGGTACGATTTATTTCTCTGATATTTCGGGTTTTTTTTTTTATTCTGTCAGCAGCAGGTGTTAAATTCTACTAACCAGTGAAAAATAGAAATAAATATTTAATTTACTGTATCTATCAATTACATAAAATTGGCTTATGAAATATTAAAGTATCTTTTAAGAGGTTTCAAGTAGGAAAACTACTTAGAAAATCCACTGCCTTAACAGAAACTTAATATAGATGTGGAAATAAACTAAGCATGATTTTAGGGTTGTAGGTCCTGGAATTTTTTTGTTACTCTTTGAGGTATCAAGGCCCAGTGATCGTGCGTATCTAATTTGAAGGTATATGCTCATGGCAGCAGCACAGCAGCAATGTGAATTTAGACTTCTAAAGAGAAAGATATTGAGTGGAAAAATATGCTAGGAATATGTGACCTTGAACATAAATAGGATATTTAAAAAAACTGTGGACAGTCATTTCAATACACCCATGAAATCATAAGGAACAGGAATACAGTGGAATACAAGTAGAACAAGAGATGAGCACAAATGTAAGTAAAATACATAGAGACTTAAAAGTGGGACAAAAATTAGTCATATGAAACAAGAAGTTTTTCATAACGAGGTTATGGATTGTTTCCTTGCCTGGAATGTTAAAACTGAATGTTAAAACACACTGAGATCAATATAAAGACATCCACTAACTTCTAACAAATAATGTCCTACTGGTGCTGACACTGTATTTTGAAGTGTTAAATTGTGAAGTGCTGGGAAACTGGCTGAACAAGCTGACTGCACGATGCTACAAATGTTCCTCACTGACCTAAACAGGACTGTTCTAGTGCAAACGCATTTGTGCTCCTGTTTAATATTGTTCCTTCCTTGTAAATGCAAGGTTTTAACTAGAATTCAAAAGGTCTTTTTAATCGACTTTGTCAGCTTATATAAGTGATTTTCTCAAAGGAGAAGATTTCTACCAGAATATGAATGCAGGATATAGCAGTATTCTTCAGTAATGTGCTCATTTCAGTGGTGTTTGGAAAGATTTTTCCAGCTTGTTTCTGTGGTTTCTTGCAGTGTTTTTGTTGAATTGCACAAGAGACTTGAACTTCCTTGCTAGGTACCTGGGTTACTTGGATCTTGTCTCCCAGCCATTCTGTGTTCCTCTGAGTCATGTTGCCAAAGCTCAAATTTTGTTGAGATGTTGAAAGGAACAGAAGATATTCCCTTCTTTGATACTATGTTTTGGAATTTCATCCCCTGGGAAACGTTCCTGATTCATTTGTTTGGTATTTTTTAAAATTAATTTTCTGAAATTGTAGTTTTTAAATTCAGCATCTTTCAGGTAAGACAGCTTCTGGTTTCTGAGCATGCTTACTTTATAGTTACTAGAGACAATAGCTTTCCCAGAGCTGTCTGTAGCAGTTCTGCTTTTGAGAGATTTTTTCAAAGACAAAGTTGACAGCAAAGTCCATAGTCTTCATGGCAAGTCAACAGGGACCTGATGTCTGATTGTCATTTGTAGCTTTGATGTTTCTTCCCCGCTAGCATTTGGGCTATAAAGTGATTTCCCTGCAGTGCACAGCTGCACCTGATTTCTCAAGTTGAGTTCTCCCAAAATCTAAGGTGTAGAAAAGATTCCTCCTTGGTGATGCCAGGACTTCATCTTAAGTAAAATGTCTTTTTTTCCAGCACCTTTGCAGTTATGTTGCAAATCCAGTGCCCAATTTACCAGCCTATCCAAAACATCACAAGGGTGGAGTCTTGTAGTTTATCAAGAAGATCTGTTAATTCATCTCTAATGGACCAAAAACAGGAGCAGGTGATGATGTTCCATATTCCATGCAACACATTAAACTTTAATTATGGAATACAAAATCATGAATCATACATCTTCAAAAGCCTCCTTCTCACTGGTCCTGGATAGTGCAGCTGTAGAAAACTCAAAGGAAGCACCAAGCTCTATTGATAAATGGAGCTTTGAAACTAACCTGAGCCCCAGGATGAGAAAGCAGCAGGTGAGGTATGATGGAAAGGGTTGCCATGATTCCATTGTGATTTCTAATCCCTAGTAAGAGGAGGGGTAGTGTTTTTCAGGTGGTGCTCTGATACCATGATACCATATACATGCTGTTCATAGCTGACTGGTTAAGTTTATGTTGTAATCAGGTGTTGTGTTTGCAGCTGCTCTAGGTGGTAGCAGATTCAGCTTCTCAGCAGTTTGCTTGGCTGCCAGTTGCAGCACAGTTGCAGCTTCAAGGCAGACTCTCTGGAACTTCAGCTGGATGGGCCCTGTGCTATTGTAATGATGCTGTTTCCAGTGATTTCCAGTACCTGGGCTGGAATTGCAGCTCACTTAGCTTTCAACTAACTGTCTCTAGAGTGCACTGCAGAAATGCTGGTTTGTTGCTTAGAGGTAAAACAAAAATATCCTAGTAAAATAAGCAGAGCTACTCCAAGCTTTTGAACAACTTGGTGAGGTCATTTGAAGGAAATTGGTTGTTAAGAACTGAAGCCAGGAAAGAAACATAGGAAAAAAGTAGTATTTTTCTGCTGAAATGTTGAAGAGATTAAGCAAAAACAAAAGTGTTAGGCCTAGAGAGAAGCTTTTAGATTTGAAGTGTTCCTGTGCCTTTTTTACTGTCTTAAGAACACAATTCTGGAATGAAACACAGGAACATGCAGAGAACTTTGTCATCTATGTATGAAAGTGTTGCAGATGAGAACAAATAATTAGTAATTACTAATTAAATTGGTAACACTGCTGCATTTTGTTACTCCTTCCTGTCTAATGTCTTGTTTGTGAAAGACAGAAGCAGGAGAGATCTGAGGTTGTTTGAGGGGAGGTTTTAAATAGTGGAAGGCAAAGGGAAGGTAAGAAAAGAATCTGTTCACATCAGAAGGTGGCAACTAATACGGCATTTGATGTATCAGTGGTGCATTCTGTATTATTCATGGCTGTGACACCGGTATGGCTTGTAGGTTTTCTAAATTTCCATTTGCTAAATTAGGTGGGATGTTACATAAAGAATAAAGCAGTCAGTGAAACACAGAAAGATTTAGATCATCATGATCATACAAAGCTTGCAGACTCCTTTCCACAAAATGTGGATAGCTACAGCACTGATTTTTATGTTAATTTACTGGTGAATAATTTAAAAAGGCCTGTTTATATTTTAATAAAAAGGAAAGATATAAATTGGCTGAGTGTTCCTAATGTTACTTACAGCTGCCATTGAGCAGATGTTAGAGATTCTTAGTAGTATGCTAGACCAAAATAAGTTTTATGAATAAACAATTTCTTTTTACTACCACCTCTTTCAGGCTGATTCTCTCCCAAAATCACAATAAATGGCTTTTTAAAGTATTCTCATAAATAATTACCTTTCTTGTGGCACTTTTTTCTAGGCACTTGGATTTTAATTAAAATGATGAACTGTTTTAATAAGTTGTTAAATAATTTTATCATTTTAGGACTTGAATCCATTTTCCATTTCTCTTTGACTTCATTGGTTCCTGGGATTTTAATCCTTTTAATTCCTGCTAATTCACTTGATACTGCACTTTCACTCCCCTTTATAAATTCACATTGCAAAAGTAAACAACATGCCAGCAGCATCTTTTTCTTTTGAACTCCATGCACGTACACCCACCTTAGCTTGCTGGTTATCAATGGTCTCCTGTTACTAGCAACCATTTTGTTTAACTCAGTCATTTTGATCACAGTAAGTATGAAAAGATAGGTAATTAAATGGAGACAATGTGGTTTTGCTTTGGGCTAATGTCTGGGGGCCTTGAAGCACTCTATGGAAGATGTGTAGCAAAGGGAATACAGTGCTTAGTTGATAGATAAGGAATATAGTCCAATTCAGAACACTGTTTTCCAGTGTAAATACTCATTAGATACCTTTCTATGTGATTTGATGTAGAGAAATGCTGAATGCCTAATTCCTCATAACTTTTTGCTATTTACGTCAGGAGCTCAGGATTACAGAAGGAAAGGTACAGACAGGGTGGCCGCGCTTCCTGGCATGGTGGTGACACTGTCACTGCAGTTTGGCAAATGCCAACTTGGTGTAACACAGGTAATGTTTTGCTTAACCACCTCTGTTTCTGAACATGTAGGTCTGGATGAAAAAGGCATTGATAGCAGAGTGAGGCTCTGAAATATTGCTGCAAATTTTACACAGATGATTTCTTTTCTGTAAGAAAGACATAAAATGTACTGTCTCAGTGAATAGTGACATTTAAAATCTTGCCACTAAATACCTATATACATCTAAAACAAAGATATTGATATTCAGTTTATTTCATTCACAGTATTTAGTGAAAAGAGTATAATGGTAACATTCAAAATAATATATATTTAGTGTATGTTTTTAAAAATATAAAACCTGTATATAAAGTTTAGGTTTGAAGGTTGAAATACCATCTTCATTTTGCTAGTGGACTCATGAAATGGACATTTCTCTATCAGTTTCAAAAAGTTTTTAACCAAAACCCACAGTTGTTTAATCAGATTGTTGGTACTTTTGGTTTGAGATGCTCACCACGATTGCAGTCTGTGATAAGATCAGCACACAGGCTGTTGACAAATGGAGGTGGAGAACAATGCCCTGGCATATTAAATACCTTTTTAAGAGTTGTTGCCTATTTCTGACAGTGTCTAAGAATCTTTTTGATTTCCTTCATTTTTTAAAGTAGTGCTCAGTAGATTGTTATGCCAGAAAAGTCTGGCTGAATTTATCAGCAACACACCCTCATAAAGCATCCCTTTGAAGTAAAATGGTTAGTTTTGCCATGTAAGCATTGTTAGTAATGCAGTGGGAAGAAAAAAAGATTTCTTAAAAAAAAACAGAAGTGTGTCTTTCCCTGCCCCCCAGCAGAGAGGTGCCTCCTGCTTGGAGTGTGGCTACACAGTCAGGGATTTTGGTTGTTTTTTTTATTGAAGGGAACTGGCAAGCTTTTTGCATTGTACTATGCTGTTGATGTGTAGGTAAGGCCTTCCAGTCTTATCCCTTATCTTATCCCTGTAGATATTTGTTGCATCAGGAGTACACCTGTACCCACAAGTCTATCATAGACTCTGCATGTTTGCAACTTGTTTGTATTCTGGACTTTTGAAGATCATAAAAAATGAGCTAAAAGTGCCTAACATTCTTCTATTAATCTCATGATTATTGGAAGTGGAATATTCATCCCTCTGTATGCAAACCCTCAAGTAATCTATTCTACCTGATTTGTAAAAGCCAGGTGGAAACAAACACAGCATGGATGAGTCTGGGGAGATCTGGCACCTTTTATTTTTTGGTTTTTGGGCAAAGCCAAAAGTCAAAACACTGACAGTTCCAAGTGCTCAAGGAAAATGCCTTTGATACTGGAAATCCTCCTAGTGCTGAAGTCTCCACCTTTGTCAGCTGCTTTTTATTGTAGGGAACAGTGTGGAAGAGGGACTGATGCTGGCTGTTTGTCCTCTGCATTACAAAGAGGCTGGACACTGGACAAATTCAGACTGTGGCATTAAGACGTGACTTTTAAATCTTAAAAATCAATCCTGCCTTTCTCTGGGTTAGAGTAGGAACAGAATCTTAAACTGCTTTTAACATGAGGTGTTGAAAAACACTCAAAATGACATTGAAGTGTCATGATTTTGGCTGCATTATGTATGGTGGGTTTTTTAAAATCTTTAAAATTCATAGCACCTTCTTGATAAAGTAGATGGATTTTCTGCTTGCTTTATTCAGTGCGGAATATTTCCAAATTGATTTTAAACAGCTATTTCTTCAATTTGAGTAATTTTGTTACAAGCTAATAGACAATGCATAAGCATACCTGAGTTTTAATGTTAACGTATTTGTTTCAAAGTTGTTATCAATGTTAAAAAGCACAAAGCTAAATGTGGTTGCCAAAACATGGTATGCAATATGCCATGTAGTGCTGTGATTCTAAGCTGTCATGCATATTTATTATTTTCTTCCAAATTGCAATACTATTACTGGTAGATATATCAGCCTTTTAGACTCAGTCTGTAATATGTCATGTACTGGACAACATTTTGAGAGGCTGAGATATATTGATCCAAAACCAAGAATGCCAAGAGGGAAAAAACCTGACCTAGACCAGTGCTGTTTTAATTATATTGTAGTTTGAGATAGTTTATCATTGTTTAGATTAGTTTAAGTGTAACAAGTAAGTGATGCAATGCATTTCAGTGTTTGTAAAAGAAACTTAAAGGGTGAGATTTTCAAATCAAATCCAGTTTCTGCTACAGCATTTTGCTTTTCCATGCAGCCCAACAGTCAGACATGGCTCAGCACTGAGAACCCGATTGTCTGCATCTTAATCTGAGAGGCATAAAGAATCAACAACCTCTTTTAGCAGCAACCTGTGTGTTACTGGTAAAGCAATGAGAATGAATGTCATGATTCCTTCTCAAACACCCAGCATGCCTTTAGCTACTATATGTGGAACACTGGCACTCTGCCGAAGCATGGAAAGTCACCTTCCCCTCCTAGCCCCTGGCCATATCCATACCCTTGCGCAGAGACTGTGTGTTATTTTATAACCTGTAGCTTTTGTAATGTAAATGGTGACTTCTGGATGTTAGGGCAATCTGCAGAATTCAGCCATCGCTATAATTGCAGTAGAATGAGAACAAGGCGTTGAAAGATGTGACTGCCTTTTTTGTAGGTGGTGGCTGTGTAATTGTGGAGATGATGGTGATGGTGAGGGTGGCAGAGAGGGAGCATGTCTGCTGCTCTGTGCCTCCATGCATACGGCAGAGCACTTCCTCTAGTGTTGAGGCAGGTCCTGCATCTACTCTTACCACTAGCACACTCTCCATGCTTTTTTTCACTTGTTTGTGGTTCTTCAGCTCCTGCCTTACTCTTCAGGTATTTTGGTAGTTGATAGAACAGCCACATCTTAAAGCTAATGGCAACCAACAGGCTTGTATCTCCATGTACCACTTCTGCTGCTCCTTTGACCCTGTTCACTCGTCTCTCCACTGGATGAAATGTGCCATGGCTGCCTGTTTGTTTTGTCACCACTGTGTGCCAGAGGAGGCCATGCGTTTGGGAATCTGGGGCCAGAGTTGTGCCACCAGCACTGCCTCCTGCCCTGGGTGCACTATGCTGTGTTCTCAAGCTCAGCCTGTGCTAGAGTAGAGATGAGATTTGTACTGATGTCTCTTGTCTTTTATGTCTTGCTCAAAATCAGGAGTATGCCAAAAAGTAGCCCACAGAATAGACATTAAAGGAAAACAAGGGAATAAGCTGAAAGAATGGTGTGTTTTTATTCAGTGATCATAGCAAGGCTAGTCTTAGGTGTTGGCATGCATTGTTTTATTGCTTCTTTCTCCTTTTGGCTTGTCATGTGTCATTAGGCAAACTGCTTAACCAGTTCCAGTATTGCCATCTGCAAAAAGAAAGAAGGTTAATATAGGTCATACACTGTTAAGCTCTTGAGTGTAGTAAGATGGTATACCATTTTATAAAAGAAAGATGAGACTGTGGTAAAGAAACATGAAACTTAGCAAGCAGATAACAATACAGGAATTCCTTAAACTTCTTTTTGTCCCACTAGTCACTCTTGGGAGGATGTACTGCTGCTTTCCTTTTGGAGAGGAAGAGGAATGGCTGTTTCAGCAGCATATAATTGACTGAACTGCTCCTGCACCCTGGCATCCCCCAACACTGCTTCTGCATGGCAATATGGGAAGGTGACTTAGGACCATGTTTCCTTCTGTGCTTTAGTGTGGCCCAAAGCCAAGTGCCACCACTGACAGAGATTCCAGCTGTGGTCTTTGGACCTGGAGCATATGTCAATTATTTATCTTCTCTTTCTCCATTCCACATAGGGATTGGATTGGAAGAAATGCTCTAAAAATAGCAAGTGCCTATGCTATGTAGCTGAGCAACAGAAGGTGGTATGGCTCTTCCTGTTGAACCTTCTAAAGAAACACATTTTAAATGAACACACAAGAAACTAATGCTAATTAAGTAATAGTACTCTATGGAGACCTGTGGTAGAGACTATAATAGTGCGTTAGCAAGCTATGCATAATTCAGCAATGCTGAATTCTTTCAGACATCATCCACAGGGAATTTTGCATAAGTATGGACTTAATAATTTGTCCCTTTGTGTGCATGCATAACTGTTCCTAAGGGCACTGTTTGGCCTGCAGACCTCTCTTACCAGAGGTGCTGTACAGGAAAGGAAACATTCATTCTAAGTCTTGAAAACCAAGCTGAGATGATACGATGGGTCTTTAGGAAGGTTGTCTTATGTGTAAACAGACATTAAATGCAGAGCCCTATGATGGGATTATCATTTTTTCCCCTCTGCACAGGCACTTTTTAAAAAGAATTGCAAAAAATGAACAGTTCACAACAGACCAAGTTCTAAACTAGCATTTTTCAAAATGGTAGCTGAGATACAGGCATGTGAAAACATGCATAAGCAGCTAACCAAGTGGTCTGGCTGTGTAGCCTCGTGTGATGGAGCTAAACCTACTTGGTGATCTACTTCTAAAGGGAGTTGCCACAGTTTTGTATTCTCTTCTCCTCAATGGCAAAGTTAAGCTAAGAGGTAATGTATTCTATATTGCCACTGGAGTAGGATGTCCACATGTAAGTGGACAATTAAGATGACTCAACTGTCAAGAATTAGCTACTACATTGGCCTTTTATATCTTGCCCTGTTTTTTATTTTCAGAGGGTTGATAATCCTAGTCAGGCTAATTTTGTGTAAATCTGAAGACCCTTAGTTTAGGTACTCATAAAAGAGAAAGATGACTTCCTAATGGGGCTTTATACACATTTGATTCTGTACTATTTTATCATTGCTACCTTGTCAGCAGAAACAGCTGGTGATTTTGCAGGTCCTCTCAGCAGCATGCTTCTTTTTGCCATCAGTCCTAGAAGTCTTGGAAGGGTATGTGTTTGCCCTATGTCACTGTATATTGTTATATATGAGTTGCAGCAACCAAGACATATTTGTGCTCATTGCAAATACTTAGAAAGTAGCATGGCATAATTGTCCCTCTGCAAGCGTCTCTGTCTATACTATTGTTTAGAACTGCCAGACACATCTTTGTTCTTTATTAAGACTAAGGAAACAACACAAATTCTGCAGTTATCAGGAAATAATCATTCCCCAAGGGTATTTGGAACACTTCACAACCAAAAGGTTGTGATTACTTCACGATTGCTATACTGCTTATTATTCCTTATTGCTTAATTATGGAATCAGAGCATGTTTCCTGGATGTCATCTAAATAAGATTCTCCACTTCTCATGCTCTGCTTCAGTGTTATGTGGACTGGAAAGCTTTGTAGCTTTTTGAGATTATGCAGAGGAGAGCAATAGGGCAGGCCATTTAGGGAAGCTCTTCTGACCTTTGGGAGACCAGGGCATTCAATCCATGCCCTGTCAAATGCTTGCTAAGAGACCTTCTGTATATCTCAGCTCTACACCTTTGTTACAGTGCTACTGTAAATGAGGCTTTGTATCTAGAGTATAATATAATGGACTTTTCTTGATCTCTAGATGCAGCCTCAGGCAACATGGTATGAAGACCCTGATTTTCTTTTTAGTGTCTGCACATTCAGCTCAATTATTTTGAGTGGTCTTTGGTGAAGTGCAGTGGCTGAGAGTCATTGTACGGAGGGTGAGAGTGCAAAGGAGGATGAGATTTAATGTCTCAAACCAACCAGGCTGGCAACTGGGTTAACACCAGTTGACAGCCGAAAAGGTTGTCAAGCCCTAGAACACACTGTCCAAGGAAGTGGTTGACTCACTATACCTGGAGGTGTTTAAAAGAGGTGTAGGTATAGCACTTAGGGACATGGCTTACTGGTGGACTTGGCAGTGTTAATAGTTAGACTGCATGAACTTAAGGGTTTTTTCTAACCTAAATGTTTTTATGGTTCAGTGAAAACACTCTGCCTGACTTCATAAGAGCTGTGACTGCAGCCTGAGTGGTTTGGCTCCCAGCAGTGCTGAGAACTTAGTTGCTTTTGGCGAGAGTGAGTCTCTCAGAGGCTGCAGCACTGTTCACATTTCTTAAAGTTCATTCAGATACATCTGGTGAAAGCAAGCTGATGTAGCTGTTGGTTGCCAGGCTGTGGTGCTGTAACATGCCAGTGGGTCACTGGGTTGGCAGCAAGTCCACCTGAAACAGGCGTCATTAACTGATGTTGCTGTGTTTCAAAAAGGCTTTGATGTTGCCACTCTTTACTGATTCAAGGGGTCTTACATGACTCACTGCCTTGAGAGACTGTTGTGGCTGCACACTGGAAAAGAGTAGAAAGTGTGGTTTTTTTCAATCTCACTGAGCCTCGAAATCTACCACAAATAAGTAATTCTGTAAAATCTTTGATTTAATGCTTCGTTGAATCACATAACCTTATTCTAAGGAAGAGAAAAACCATCCAGCATGTATTTTAGCCTTAGCCCTGATTTTTTGAGTGTATACATTCATAGGAAGATGAGAAGACGGGTGATAAAACTCAGGTTTCTAAATCATTACCTAAATTTCCAGATGAAATTCCTGCTAAACTTCATTGCTTAGAGTTGTTTTTGAAAACTTGAATGAGACTTGGTGAAACTCCCTTATTATTACACGGTTGGCATAAAGTCTACTTAATGAGGTGCCTTTTATGGCAGTGCTTGATTTTTAAATTCCCCTTTTCATTCCTGAAATCCAAACATTAATAACACCTTTCATTGTGGTTCTCTCTGCTAGTGTGCATCTTCTGCCTTTTGCGAGAGGCTGCATGCAGTCCTGCTAGCAAGCTCTTGGGTCATAAAAAGAATTTGTTTGGGAAATAAAAATGTATTGTTTTCATTGTTAGAGGATGCTACTAAATTGGCTGTATGTTTGTCTAATAATCACATCTAGAGCTGATTATTCTGGTAATAGCCTTAAGATATTATTTAAAAATAAATATATAAATGCACTACTTTTGTACTAATACTAGTTTTTAATCTCTTCTTGTTTCTATGAAGTCTGAATGAGATTTTCAAAATTGAATAATAATTTGATCCGTTAATCTTTTGAAGCTAGTAATTTTATTTTCCCCTCTTTGCAGTCTCTGAGGCTTGCAAATGAATAGAGCTTCATTACTGGAGTCTGCATTTAATAACCATTATCCATTATCTTGTAATTAAGACTCCCTGTAACGAATCATGAGGACAATGCAAAAATACATAGTACATTTCTTTAATGAACTGGAAAATGTTCATCTTGTTCTATTTAGTAATGAGTTGCTGAACAGTCGTTAAATCCACTGGAGAATAGAACTAGATGGATTTTGAAGACTATCTTGAGTTTGTGGTTAATCTATTAGAATTAAAATTTCATCTTCTATTTTTATCAACAGCTGATTAGAAGTCATTCTGTTTGACCAAATTGATTAGAAGACCATATACAAGGGCAGCTGTTGTTTAATGAAAGTTTTTAATGAAACTGTACCATAGAGACTTGTAATTATAAGACTTATAAAAGCTTTGACTTACCTTATAGTAGAAAAAATGAGAAGTATTGCACTGAAGGACTTTAAGTGCTACATTTCAAAAGGGAAATTAAAAATATAATTTGGCAATGTTGAAGTTCTACTTCCACTGTTTCTTGTTTTAATGTGACTATCAGATGTCCGTAGTGTCTCTCTGGAAGGGAGTAGCTCTGAAATGTGTAACTCAGTTGTCTCTCCTGTGTGTTCTGTTCTTTGCGAAGCTCAATCAACTATTAATTGCCTCTTTTGCACATTGCACATTCTCTGAAGTTAGAATCTTTTTCACAAATAACTTGTTTCTCTTTAGAATGAAAATTGTCACAGGAGGGTGCAGTTTAATCATGAGCAGGCTGAGGTGGTGCCTCGTCAGGAAGCCTACAGAGAAAACTATGGTCTTACAAAACCCAAAGCTGGTGATGCCATTGGATTATGTTTAAATCACAGGACACAGAAACATGCCTGGCTTTGCCTTAACTTCCCATCAGGCTGAGACCCAGCTGTGTGCCAGTCAGCTGTGTCCTCAAGAAGATGGCTCTCTGGAGTGTGCTGCAGCACACTGTCAGAATGTAGCCTAGGCAACTCTTTAGTGTGAGCCAGTAGTGAAACTTCTCTTCCTTACTCTAGGGGATGTTGTAGAGGCATCATCTTTCACATAAGAGACAAAATGGACCCTAAGCCAAATTTGAAGTGGAAGCAGATGCAGTTCCAATTGACTTAAGTGGATGATGCACTACTACATGATGTTTGAATTATCCCTCTTCTTCTCACAATTACTTTTGATAATTAATGATCCCACAGTACACCTTTTACAAGAAGTAGGTTCCTAGGGATGAAGTGCATCCTAATGAAATGAGAGAAGTTGTATTATTGTATTGTGTCAATGCAGGATCATACATTGCAAGGCGCAATTTTTTTTTGTAGTTTCTTTTCTTTTTGTTTTACTGTGATGTAGGATTCATTTTAAACCAAGGCAGAGCATCAAGAACACACAAGATTGTTACACAAGTATTAACACAGGCAGTGGAGAATATTGTTCACAAGTGAGAAACCAGAAAAAAGTAAGCCAAGGCTAAGTCTTGTTCTTCAAATAAAAAAGATGTTTTTACCTTGTTACTGCATTATATCAGGCCATGGCTAAGTAGATGCAATGTTAAATTAAAAAAAAAACCTGATGAAAATAATTTCTATTCAGAAGGATCCTCATGGAAATACTAAAATGTTGATTTATATGAAGAATTTTTTCTGAGGAAATAAGTTCCCTTGTCATGGTTAGTCAGACACATTCCTATTAAAGTATAGGTACACATATATTGAGTATCTGGACAGGAACAAATTTTGGACTGTCCTAAGAGATTGTTGGTTTGATAGCTAGAGCAAGTAATTAGGAGCCGAGACGTTCATTTAGCCTCTGGATGTCTGACTTACTCTGAAACCATGTGGGTACATCCTCCTCCTCTTCCTTGACCAGAGCAAGGTTAGCACTGACACCACAGGGACATACATGTAAAGGAATGCTTCATAATGGCAGGAGGACATCTTTGGAGGGTGTGAGCTCTCTATGTGCAGAGTGACTCTTGTTCTAAAGCTACTGTAAAGCTTTTTGCTTCTTTCAGGTTCTGATTTTATAAAGACATCTACAGGTAAGGAGGTGGAAAATGCGACCTTTCCAGTTGGAATAGTCATGATGAGAGCCATTAAAGAGTACTACTGGCAAACTGGCAACAAGGTAATTCTCACTACCTTTATATAAATTAACTACACAGGCTCACTCAGAAAGAAATAACAATGTAATAAGATTTATTTGCTAGTATTTTTATACTTTTTTTAAAAAATGCAGTTTTGGGTTTTCTCCTTCCAATAACTGTTACTTCATTCCCTAAAAGGTCATGCAATCTTAAAGCATCCCCTGTTGCATTTGGAGTTGAATTTTGTTTTTAAAGGTATTTAGATAGTCATCTTCATTAATAATAGGGCAAACAAAATAGTGATTGACCAACTCTTATAAACCTCAGCAGAACTGTACAAATTTAGAGCCATTGAGAGTCTGTACAATGTGCACAACTGTATTTTCTGACTTTGTTATGGCAACCCAAGAGAGAAATTTTGCTCTTTCCTCCCTTGCCAGACAGGCTTTCCAAGGGGACAGGAAGGCAGATCCAGTTGTATCCTCTTGTCTGGAATGGAGGGAAAAAAAGGAGGGACAGGGACTGGAAGAACGTTATGTCCTCGTACACAAGATTTATCTCTCAGGTCACGGTCAAGTGGTATCAGTAGAGGGAAGAAGCAGCAAGGAGCATCCTGCAGACAGCGGTGAACTAGCTGTGCATTCATCCTTGTGCTGAAACACTGAGAAAGGAGGAGGTTAACAGGAGAGCTTAAGCCATTTCTCACCTCTTTTATCCACACATAAGTGGGGCTGCCAGTTAGATTGGGTACTGGTGTTCAGCAATGGGCTTTGTCCTCACTTTCAGATTCAGGGAAGGAAACCATGTCTCTAGCTAAGAGGCTCTCCCTATTTCTTGGCCACCCTTCCTTCCCCTCCAGCTTATCCTTCTGTCCCTTCTGCAGGTGGCCTTTCAAGGTACAATGTCAGGACATGGGATGAGCAGTGGGATAGGGTCTGAGATATCTTCAGGGCCTGTTGGAACTTGAGGAATATGTTATCAGGGTAGATGTGTGTCCATCTACTCTCTGTCATCATCTAGATTAGGCCAGCATGGATCCCTGGGCTGTCCTCACTCCTCCCTTCCCCAGGCTGCAGCTCTGACAGCCTTGTTTCTGTGGGAGCATCATCACTGCACCCGCGAGAGGCAGGTCCCTGGGGCTGGGTGACTCACCTCGGCATCAGTGCTGCTTACAGGAGCTGTGTGCCAGAAGTTGGGCTCTGCTGCATTAGCACAGCTTTGTACCTATAATTGGATATAAATGTTGAATTCACCTTTTGCTTTAGAAGGCTGCATTCATGGCATAAAATGTGTTATTAAGAATAAGTGCTTATGTCTGTGTGCATCTGTGTTGGTGAATTAGATGTAAACTGACTTTGTGTACTTTTATTAACTGAAGACAATATTATCAGTGACAAGAGATTTCTAAATGATTTCTGTAACAAACTAATTTTGCTGCTGTAGGGATGCTTTCTAGCAAGGTGTTGCCTGGGAAAAACAGGTTAATACAGAAATTAAACTTCTTCAAGAAAAGAAGCAAGTTGCAGAGTAACATTTATTGACTGATAAGCCATGGTGGTGATATGAAAAGTGTGCAATATAATGGGAAATAATCTTTTCCTGTCATTATTGAAGGACATACATAAATTGGTTTTTCTGTTGGGAAAAACCCCAATCCAGAAAAACTTATTACTTTTAATAATATAAGGTGAAGAGAAAATTCTTGAGGAGATGAACTTATTAAGCAAAATAATGAAATACTGTGAAACAGCAGGAAAGTGGTAGCTGGACTTTGTACTGCTCTTGAATTAAATTCCAACCCCCTTTCCTTTTTGCATTTTTATGGCAGTCAGACGTTCTGTTTAGAAAGCTGGTAAATGGAGGAGAGGACAGGCTTGTCTTTGTCAGCTTTTTTTTTGCAAAGAAAAGAGCTTTTGGAATTTGCTAAAAGGGGAAGGAGTTCTGAATGATGTTTTTAATTCTCTTCTTAACTTAGTTTTACTTGGTTTTGCCACAGTTTATCTCAAAGAGCTGTAATATTTCTAGGAAGAAATCAAAATTTGAGTTTCATTAGAATTTCTCTTCCTGAGGGAAAACACATTCCAACTATTTTGATTTATTATCTAGAAGATACTTTTCCAGTTGCTGTGGTTTAAATTCTTTTTGGAAATGTAGTGTTAACAGATGGATGCATACATTCAAGCATCTATTTGTCCATCCACAAAAACACAGTCTTTGTGATTTGGATTTATCAAGCTTTTCTTGCTATTGTTCTTTATAATCTTATTGGAAATATGCTATTATCACAGTGCTTCAGAGTGAGAGAAGGATTTATTCTGTGTTTGTTTGTCCTGAAATCACTATATAAAAAAGATTACCAAACACATTTAAAAACAGATACTTTCTGATTCCCCTATTATATCCATGAGGTACAAAGAAATCCTCAAGGCAGTGAGGTTTCAGAAGCTTATATGCAAAAAGCAAAATGATAATTCTTGCAGAAAGTGGAGGTTTATGCAGAGGGAAAAGTAGGAAAAATCGCTGTGTGCTACATACTGTTCAGATTTACTTTTTTTAATGCAAAACCACTTTTTCCTAATTCTCCTTGTTTTCCAAGAGTTTAGTTAGCTGCTACAGACCAACATTTTGACTAATGTAGGTGCCAAAGTTTTTATTGAGGGTTTTGATAGCTGTATGTCACAAGCTCTGTCTTGGAATGAGATACATTTAAATGGCACATAAAGGACTGGTTATTAGGGGCATATGCCACGTCACCTCAGTGCTGGCTCTGCACAGCAGGTCCATCATGGGATTCAAGATGTGCTTTACCTCAGAGATAGGCTTTACTTGGTGTGTGTGCCTCTATGTACGTGGCAGTTCACCTGACCAAATATGGCACATATCTCACATCAAGTGACTAAAAAGCATATCCAGCATGGGAGAGTTCTGCAGTTCCTGTGAAGCACAAAACTTTTGATTTTTGATAAAGACAGACCTAATTTAATTCCCATTTGGAAAATTTTAGTGAAAATTCAACCTCTGATAGGTTTGAATGTACAGCCAAATCATGTGTAACTATGGTGCACAGGCTTTTTATAAAGTACAGCCATCTCTCACTGCTGTCCACGAGTCTGCCACCTCACATGCTTTAGTTTAGCATCTTCAGTGTTATGTTATTGTATGCGCATTTGTTGTTACATATTTGGAATTAGATTGCAGCTTCGGCAGTAGGTGATTATGCAGATTTCTGAGATCCTACCTAAATCCCTTGGCCTAATATATGCAGTAGGCAAAGTAGTCCCATTAGACCTCAAGCCCAGCTCTTGAGAAAGTGCATGGGGGTCAGAAGTATAACTCCCTCAGGATGGAAATGTTATCTTTCACAGTAATGGCTGAGGCTTGATAGCTCTCAGTGCTAGTCCAGAGCTTATCCTGTTTGCAGTTGGGTCCTTACCAGGTAGAGCTGTACACCATAGACACTGTGAGACTGCAGATGTACAAACACTGATTACTCTTCTAGGGTTGCTGATGAATGAAAATGTGTATTGCACTTTTTTTTTTCCTATATCAAGGTTGGATTTAAACCTGCTGGGGGTATTCGGACAGCAAAAGAAGCTATTACTTGGCTTATGCTGGTGAAGGAGGAACTGGGAGTGGAATGGCTAACACCAGAGCTCTTTCGTCTGGGTGCCAGTAGTTTGCTGGGAGACATTGAGCAACAGGTTAGTTGTTGACAACTTTCAACTGTGGAGATAAAAAGTCATCTTTCTAGATATGCTGACTTACTGTTTCTGGAGAAATAGAACATACATCTAATTCATCATTAATGACAGATTTACTTCCAGCCCAGTATTTCTTTAAATATGGCCTGTCATTACAGACACTGGAAGGCTGCTATTCCAGCAACTGACCATTGTCTGGGTAGTGTTTGCAATGCAGTGAGCAAAGAGCCTCAGTTTGTACGTAAATGGAGTCTTTTGCAAAAGCATGGCAGTGCGCTGTCCTGCATTCCCAGCTGTTGGCAGTTCAACTGGCTCTCAGAATACGTCAGACCCTTTGTGTCACTGTTCCACAACTGTTCACGATATATTTCTATGCTGTGGAGAAAGTTCCATCTCATCTTACATATGACACTGCTGATAGAGAAGGTTTTTCATGTTGATTATTTCCTGCGGAAGAAGTTCCCAGTGAGAAGAAGGGTTCTGACTTATCTACCTGTGACCCTACCTCACTGGCATAGGCTATCAACCCCAAAGGATGCAGCATAGCTGGGAACAGTGTAGTGTCATAGGAACTGCCAGAACATTAAGGCTTCTGAGCTTCACTCCTGTGTTCACTAAACTCAGGAGATGAGGTAATACTAGCTTTAACCAAGAAAAAAGTTTGAGAATCCTTGTGCTGTTGCTGCTGCTAAAACATAAGATATAGGGGATTCAGGGGAGGAGAAAAGCACCAGTCTGTTGCCTTTCACCACCTTTTCTAGCAACTGAAATATTAACAGGTCTTAAGAAATGTAGAACATCTGAGAGATGTCAGTTATATTCATGACTGTTGCAAACCCCTGGCTCACTCCTGCAATGAGAATACTATTGACTTGCTTCATTGCCAGACTCCCTCTGCCTCACTCTTGATCTAAAATCATGTCCCTGGTTAAGACAAAGCAGCATGAGCTTTCTCATTGCCACTGCCATTACTTAGTCTTAGAACACAGCCAGTGATTGTGTCACACGGTTTGTTCCCATTTCATGAGAGTTATATCCTTTTATCTTCCAGGGATTGCACAAATGTCCCAGTTGTGAACAAATCTCTAAAAATGTGGAAGATAAAATATCCCAATCATTATATTCAATAAAACAAACATACTGAAATCATGAAAGTCAGATGACAAAGCATTGGCTTCTACCTGGCTAATTTTGAAAGCTTGTCAAAAGCAACCAGAGTCTTTGCTTTTTACCTTTTTTTCCCAAACACAGCAGCAAGAGCCTTAGTTCATGTCCTACAAACAAATGTGTAAAGGTATATTACCTCATATTTTATGCACACATACACATACAAACAAATATCTATCATCTTCATCTGGCGTGCCTTTAATTTGTTACTTTCTTGACACTTTTAGTTTTTTAGTCATAAATAATTCCATCATAAATTTTCTTTTTTTCTTGCAGATTTTCTATCATGTGACTGGCTCTTACGCACTTCAGCATGAACTGGCAATGGCTTAGACACAAAATCAACTGAGGATTACTTTTACAAAAGAGGTCTTTAAGCAAACAGCATTCAGAAGTCTTCTGACAACCAAGTGTATATGATGGAATTAAAGGCCTAACTCTCCCTTCTTCATATTTTATAGTATTTAAAAATATGCTCAAGTCTGCTGATTGTACTTGATCCAAAAGCAGAAAAAAGTGGTATTTCTGAAATAGTTAGTTAATACTTAGAGATTTGCAAAGTTAATCTTGCAAAGTTCCTCAGACCAGTCTGAAAAGCTTATTAATGGCAACTCTGAAATACTATAAAAAAGATTTAGGTGGCTTGGTAACACTTTGCAGTCACAGAATATGAAATATCTATGGAATGTTTCAGATTGCTAATTAAGAGCTACTGATCTTGGAATAGATTTCCATTCACCTCAGACAAAATCTTCTGGCACAGATGTTTTGCACTATTAATTGTTATGTTGATTCAGTTTCAAGCATTGTAACTGGAAAGAAGAATGAAACTTGGCTATTACTTTCTTTTATAAAATGTCTTATGTATAAAAAAACCCCTCTTTTTTATTTTTTTTTATTTTTCCCCCCAAACTTGGGCACAGACATCCATATTTAGACCCTTGAATAAAAGTGGCTTGATTTCTAGAACAGCTGAGTATCCACAGTTGCTCCTGAAGTTAATGGAAGCTCTGGGTGATCAGAACAACTGAAAATCAAGCAGTCTCTATATAGGTGCCTAACTATGCATTCAGGGGCCTATTTTTAGGCATTTCACTCTTAAAATTGTAGTCTAACTTGCGTAGAAGTTCCCGTTCTGTCTCCTGTCATTTTAAAACACATTCATGCAAATCTTTCCATTTTAATGTAGAAGGGGTGTTTGACTGTCAGTTTGCAGGTGTCACTGCTGGCTGAACTTCAACTTTGCCATTCTAAACCCAATTCTTTAATTTAAAAGGTGATTTGAATTGTGTCCTATGTGGAGTTTAATGCTTTAATGTAAAATAATGTACTTTTCTCAGAGCACATTAAGAATAATACTGAAATCATCAACACTTTTTGAATATCAGACTGAAGCTAGTGGATTCATTATATCAGAACTGCATTCTGCTCACTAACCAGAGTTGTACTAAAAACTTAATTATCTTATCATCACGATTAGTCTCACTGACTTAAGTAGGTCTTATCATGGAAGTAAGAGTAGGATTTTGCTGTAAATCAGGCTACAAGATACATTTATTACGAAGGGATTTATTATAAAGATAATAACTCAGTTATTTATCTGGTTATACCACCTGAATCAGTAGTGCACTACAAACCACTTTGGACAGGAAAGCTGATTAGGGAAAAAAATCAGAGAAACAACATGTAGAGAAAGCAAAATCCTATATGCAATGCTCAGTACTAAAAATGTGCCTTAATTTCTCTGGAAGTAGTTCATCTGAGGATCTCAGCCTTTTTTTGCTTTAGGTCTCTACATGAAAAATGAGGCTGAGCTGTGACTTTATTTTCACATGTTTGTTTTCCTGAAAAGTGGCCCTTTTTGCCATGGGTTTTCCTTCTGATTTCATTGCCAGTTTCTTCAAGGAAAAATCCAGTGCCTGTTTGCATATTGAGAGGAAAAATCTGCTGCTGGGCTTTCAGAAATACAGAGCCTGTTATTTAAAGTCAGCTCCTACCACATGCTT
This sequence comes from Sclerurus mexicanus, assembly GCA_013396755.1. Lineage (NCBI taxonomy): Eukaryota > Metazoa > Chordata > Aves > Passeriformes > Furnariidae > Sclerurus > Sclerurus mexicanus. The sequence continues at coordinate 243,938 of VWZF01004053.1, forward strand.
GCAAGCTCACCCTCTGCCATGCCCTCCCAGCAATCACACACTGGATTTTGCTGCTGTTTAGCTGCAGCTGTATAAATGTCGGTGTGCATTTCCATACTTTCATAACAGAAAGTAATGCCACTTTCAAAGTATTCTTTTTTGTTAGTTGTCTTTTGGGCATTTAGGGTGAAGCTACAAACTGTTTTCGGAAATGCTTTAGTTTCTAGGTGAAAGTTCTTAAAGATTAATGGAGGTCCAGCATGTCCACCTCTCTATGTAAGGTGAGTCATCTCTGAGAACAACCTCATTGTTTCCACAGGAACTGTGTTAATTAATGAACTTGCCAGGAGGGGTTCTGTGGACAGCCTCCCCTTTGTTTTGATGTGCACATGTGCTGCTGCTGGTTACTTCACTTCGGAGGTAACAGATGCTGTTTGCAGAGGGAGAGGTTCAGCTTCCTGAGAAGTCAAAGATAGCCACTGCCCTTTCCCATAAACATTGCAAACACACTGATGTTAAATGCTGTGCAACTCCAAACCAACAGGTGTTGTGGAAGAAGCTGAATTGGAAAGTAATTTTATACATTTTTTCCATTGAAAGCCTAAATTTTTCTTTGGAAAAAAGGAATAAAGTAACACAGTCTGTAAACACATCCAAATAAAAATTATTCTGGTTTTGGGGTGGGGTTTTTTTGAGTAACAAGTGGAAGGCTCAGTGTTTCAGAGCAACTGGTTGTCTTTGTTAACTCCTTGGTGACACAGGTTATATTCATATTGTCTGTGTCTGTTCCCTCAACGTGACCCAGAGTTTTGTGTCTCACTCTTCCTACAGAAGCTGCTGGTACCAGCCAGGTATTGGTCTCCTGACTGCCCTAAGTGATGTGATGGGTTGAACCTGGGCCAGGTATCCCATCAGGAGCAGAAGGGCTGGAGAGAGACAACAAGGCACATTCAGGGGCCCATCCAGGAGACTCCTACCAGCAGCACAGATCTGAGGTCCATTGCAGAGGCAGGGCTGGAGACCAGCTGAGCTGGAGTGGAGCTCCTGGGCCCCTGCTCTGGTTGGAAGTATGCTGGGCAGAGCCAGAAGCACCACTGGGCTTTTGCCAGTACAGAGCCCATGAGAGAGCCAAACACAGGGGCATACAGGGACTAACGTGTTCTGAGTTCAAGTCAGAGGCTGGCATGGCAGGATCTGCACCCCCACCCACAGGGAGCTGGAACTGCTCACGGCGTGGTCTCCTAGGCTTGCTGCTCTTCGCCCTGACTGGCACTTCCACTGCCCTCTCATCTGTCTTTCCCATCTGTTTCCGGATGGCTGTTTGCTGCTATTTAATTCCTGTGGTCAGCTGAGATTTATCGATGCTGCTGCAGCTGGTTGTCAGTCCTGTAGACAGCATGTTAAAGGAGTACAGGAGTCTGGCTGGGAACTGTGGAGGGGGTGGCACTCCGTTGCTGCACAGACTTTGGGAAAAGTTCAGATTTAGCACTGTGCTTCAGGCCATTAGAAAAGGAACATGCAATTATGCACTCACGTCTAAATATATTTCAGAGTATAACATATGTTTTATGCAAGTCAGTCTTGTATACTAATTTATTATTTTTATAACACTTATTCATTTAGGATTTTAAATAGCTTCATTTTGTAGACCACGTTACTTTGCAAAGAAGAGAATAAATTCAAGAAGAAAGTCGAGTAGAAACTGCAAATCTAGACTATTCTGCATCAGCTTATTTACAAGAAGAGGGAATTGGGAGTGAGGGTAAGCTTTTTTCCTGGTTTGTAGGAAACAAAGATATTAAATAGTAATTATATGTGAAGTGCACATAGCAGCTGGGACAAGTAATACTTTAATATCTTTATTTCATCAGTCATAAGTTCATTTTTTCATTTCCTTTGTGAAGCAGGGAATATACATTATATACCATAACACATGCCACTGAGACAGAAAAAACTGATCTACTTTTAATTTTGTTTTGCTCAGTTGCAACTTTGGCTCCCTTTCTCTCGGGGGGTGAAAAAAACCACAAACAATATCAGCAAATCCAAATCTTGGTGATATTTGCTGAAATTAGCAGTGGTGGCAGCTGGATGATATCTATTGTGTAGAGAGAGTAGGAAGGAGTAGAAAGAGGCAACTGCTTTTAATTAGATATAACCTGTCCAGGATAGAAAGACACAAAGTTGTCCATCTGGTCAGTTCTCTATTTAACAGGGCAATCAAAGACGAGTATTCTTAATATGCAAAGACACCATCAGTAAAATTACTGATAGACTGTTTTTATTAAAAATCCCAGAAAGCCAGAATTGTGCTAAATTAAGACACTGTAATATGTAGGGATGATGCTGATCTCCATCTTTGAGCACGATGAAAGTTTTCAGCTTTGGTCTGCATCTTTGAGCATGCAAAGGGCCTGTTCACCTTCAAGAAGAGATGACTGAGAGGTGATCTCAATGTATGTGAGTATCTGAAGGGAGGATTTGAAGAGGATAAAACCAGACTCTTCTAAGACTTAGAAAGAGGCATCAGGAAGCTTGCAGTCCTTCCACTCCCTAAAAACAAGAATAAGCGAGTGATGAGTGACTGTCAGGTCCCAATCAGCTGTGTTGTAGAGACTTTTCCTCTGTTCTAGGCACTTGACAGATCATTCCCACTCCATGAGTACCTACAGTAACCACTTAACAGGAGAAAGTTAAATATTATTTAATGAAATTTAACATTGATGCAATGAAGACATACCAACAAGATGCTCTAGCCATTCCTAATGAGTATAGTGATTTTAAGGGGCTCTGTTTTGAGCACTGGGAACATCTCATGGATTGCTAATTCTTGGAAATTGCAGAAAATATGGTCTTCTGAAAAAAGCTTTCTTGAGACATAAAAGTTTTAGATCTCTTGAGTTCACAGGGAGTGTTTGAAAACACTGTATTGTAAAAGCATAAATTTAAAATTGCTTCTTTAGCTGAGATGAAAACAAAGGGCTTTTAAAAGAATATTAACAAACTGAAGAAGCCATACTGGAATTGACAACACTTGTTTTCTTCAAGCCTTGCTTTCTGTATGGGGGGAATAGAGGAATCACAGAATCACAGACTGGGCCAGGTTGGAAGGGTCCACAACCTTCCTGCTCAAGAAGGGTCATCCTAGAGCACATGACCCAGGATTGCATCCAGGTGGTTCTCGAATATCTCCAATGAGGGAGATTCCACAACATCTCTGGGCAACCTGTCCCAGAGCACGGTCACCCACACAGGAAAGAAGTTCTTCCTCATGTTCAGGTGAATATTCCCGAGCATCAGTTTCTGCCCATTTTCTCTTGTCCTATTTCTTGGCAGCACCGAGCAGAGCCTGGCTCTATCCTTTTCGCACTCTCTTTTCGGATACTGATGGACATTAATGAGATCCCCTCTCAGTCATCTCTTCTTGTGGCTGAACAAGCTCTTTGCATGCTCTGCTGGTGGAGATTAACATCATCTCTGTACACTGCAGTGTCCTATAAAACCAAACCCTAAAATGAATTATTTGCCCAGAAAAATGAGGGAATGCTTCATAAGCTGATTTTTTCATTTCAATAATAGCACATACTCAGGTTTGGTTTTTTGTTTGTTTGGTTGCTTGGTTGGTTTTTTTTGTTTTTTTAAATGAGTTCTCACCTATGTAACAACAAATGAACCAGCCAACCAGTTCCCTTCCTACATCTGGGTCAAACCAGTGGCAAGGCTGGTTTGGTAATCCCATGGGTTAGAGATCTCTGCCCCTGCCACAACCTGGAGAGCAAGAGTGGGAAACTACCAATGAGCATAGTAGGTGCACAAACCAGCCTGTGCTCTTGCTGCCTGAGAGGTTGCCCTGGGGCTGGAGGGTGCTAAAACTCTATGTGGTGGATTCTGGTCCATTGAGAACGCTTTTTTTTATACCCTAATGCTCAGATCTGAGCAACCAGCTTCTTAGGAGAAGCTGAAGAATGCATATGCTCCATGATTTAATTTAATTACACGTAAGATGATTAAGGATGTTATCTTTATTTCCAAGGGAAATGAAACATTCAGTCAGCAGCATGTCAGAAGTCTGGCTGTAGGCTGGCACATCTCAGCACTGGCTGCTTTCTGCTGCCTTCAGCAGAGTCTGGGGCTTTCTTCAAAGTACAGGCACCAGCTGACCCAGAGCATGATTTCTTGCTTATTTAAAGGCATGAATTGAAACACAGCAAAGAACGACTATCTGGGCTCTGAACAAGAAGTGCTTTGTGTTCTAGTTAGCACATATCTGTCCAATTAAAAAAAAAAAGTGAAATCCTTCACCCCGTCTGATAGCAACTGTAATGAGGCCTCTGGGAGGGCAGTGATGGGAAGATGTAGATAAAGGGAAAACGGGGGTAAAAAGAGAAGTTGTGAGTAGTAAGAGAGATCATCACCACTGCTGTTATTGCTTCACAGAAGTGTAGTCTTTTGTTATCTCTTTGCAACAGGAGGTAAATAATAAAACACGAGGGAAAAAATTAAAATAAATGTAGTATGTGAGTGCATGTTAAAACAGATGTCAGATTAAAAATAACTGAAAAGGAAATTCTACTGTAGGAAAAAAACTGCTTTTTCCTTCAACATTTTATATTCCACCTTCATTAGTTAAAAAGTGAAAGAGCTGTAAAGGAAAAGGGGAACTTTTGTTGTTTCCCTCTGAATGTTAAGACAGGCATAATGTGGGCACAGAGGGGTTGCTCTGTGGCACCTGATGCTGGAGCAATTCTCAGGCTGAAGTCCAGAAGCCACAAGGATGCTAAATAGGTGCTGTGTGCACTGAGCCCTGGGACTTGGAGCTTTAAACCTGCAGTACTGCACATTCAGGTGGTTTTGTCCTTGCCATCCTCCCTTCCTTCGTCCCTTCAGGGTTGACGAGTCCTTTAATGTAAAAAAAATAAACCCTGCAAGCTGGTAGGATCACATCATCCAGCAGTGCCCCTCTTAACTATAGATCTGGACACCAGGGACTTCCTTGTAGTTTCTTCAGCACTTTCAAAAGGGTTGTTTCAGTGTTTGATGACAGCAGAGTGGGGGACATCTACACAAATACGTATTTTTCCCCACATGGCAGCCAGACCACACCCATCCTTGAAGATGGCAAGTACTCACAAAAATACCTGTGCTAGTCTGTAAAATACTGTCATTCTGGGTGTCTTCTACTGAATGTGCTTCAAAATGGCTCCTAAAAACTCATGATCTGAAAAGTGACCTGCCCCACACCTGTTTAAAACTCAAGGAGCTTTAAATAAATACCTTGAAGACATACCAAGGCTGGACTGGGAACTATTACATTTCTTGGAGAACTAGCATGGGTCACTGGGCTTGTTCATCTTAGCTAACAAAATGAGAATAATCTTTACATGGTTTCCTTCTTTATTCCAGAGTGTGGAATGCAGGTTTAAATAAAAAAGGCACATCTCTGTGACTAATGCCTCAGCTTACAGGAAGAGTCAGAAATGACAGATATCTTTGGCTACTGTTACAGTGTGGATGTCCAATGTATTCAAACAACTCGATGGGATCAGGAGTGAGTATATTTCTACAGTGATTGAGAAAAATACTTTTCCCCACCATTACCTTGAGCAAATTCCCACAACTCCTATTTTTTTAATACACTTAAGGAGGAGGCAGCTGAGACAGCAGTAAAAGGTATCCCCAGCAGACTGAAGGAAAAGCTGTTTCACAATATCTTAAACTTTTCTTAAGCTTATCCTGACAGTGCCAGGTAAGATCCCAATGCAGAGTCCTAGCAAGAACTGCTGACGAGCAGGAGCATCTTGGCATTGTGCTGGCTTAGGATTTGCCAGAGAGGAAGGAGCAGCTGTAGCCCAAAGCAATTCCACACAGCCAGAAATGGGTAGTGAAATGGCTATGTTAGCAACATGGGAGGGTACGCTGCTTCTTGCATGTATTGTGTTAGACTACAGTCAAATTAGACTATTAGCAATGTGTACCATTTTCAGAGAGGATGGCCAGGTATTCATGGCCACTCACTGGACCATCTCTGTCCACAGACTGTCCTCAGAGACACAGCAGAGAAGCAGAAGCGTCCCCAGGAGAAATTACCTCCCCAGCAAAGGTGGACAAGCAGAGGTCTCCAGGAGGAGTGTGCTTTTTCCACTAATCAAATTTCACTCACTGCCCACCCCTGTTTCTCACTAAAAAAACCCTCATGACCTTCTGCTCTGAATAAACAAATAAATCTATAACTAAAAGTCACTTCAACAGAAAATTATCTATCTGCTCTTAACTGAGTATGTGTTCCCCAAGCTGCCTTCTCCAGTGGAAATTTCTTTGTTAAGTGTTAATTCCTTTTCATTTTGCTGATTGTGGCTGCCATTGTCTCCATTAGAGGGCCTCAGAGCAGTGTGTTACAGTGTTTTAGGATTGGATTTAAACCTCTGTATGTACTTTGGGCCTAATTTCCTGCTGTACAGCTCTCCTGAACTCAATGGGGTGTAAAACTGGTACAACACACGGAGAGTAAAAAAAAAAAAGTGCTGCACCTCAGAATACATCAGTGCTTTGGGTTTTGCTGACGAGATTAAGAAATGCTGAGATGCTAAGACAGAATTTTAAATACATGTGTGACAGGTGAGGCAGATGAGTAAGTTAATTGCTGCTTGTGTGTTTGAACACAGCATAATTGGTCAATAGGGTATGTTTCCAGAGAAGAGTAATGAAGTGCATGAGCAAAGCACAAATAGAGCTTTAAATCCTTCCTTAGAAATTACACTTATTTTAGGCAGAAGTTAGAGTCTCAAACACTTACAAGAGTCATAAAAGTTTTATTCTCCATTATGCTCCAATTGTGGCATTGGCGAGCTAATTGCTTGGACCGAAATTTTCTTGGTAGATGTCTTCCTTGACTGAACTTTCTTCTAAAATAGTGTCAGAAAATAAAGCTGAATAAAAATAGGGAGTGGGCTGGGCGTTTTCAGCGCACACCTAGAAACAGGCGATTGAGATCTGTGAAATTCCCACATTTCAGAGCATGAACATGTGGCAAGGGGCAAAATGGTCCTGATCCACAGCACCTGCCTTTCATCGTGTCAGTATTGTGCATAGTGCCAACTGGAGTGTAATTTCATCAGCAGGCAAAAGCTAGACTGGGGGGAGAGAAAGACAGTGGAATGGGAATGGGAGAAGGGAAACTGGAAGGAAAGGCATGGGGGAAAATGGCTCAGAAGACCAGAAGCAAGAGCTGGCAGGTGTACAGCAAGAGTGAGGTGGTCCAAGCACGAGTGGTGGTGAACCTGCCCAGAAACATGGTGCCTCCAGGAGAGGAGGAATGCTGGGATCAAAAGCAAATGGTACACAGATGTAATCTTATGTCCATTTTGGGAATGGCTGGAAAAGAGGGACAGACAGATGGACCAGGGAACAACATTGTCACTTGGAAGTGGCATTTACAAAGTTTGAGAGATGGTGGCATGGGCAACTTGTAACTTTGAAATGCTTTGCTCTCCAGACCTCAGTGTTTATTCCTGTTGTGCATGTTGTAAATTTAATTCATCAGAGCAATTAACTCACTGAGGCAGGGATTGATTTTTTTTGTTCTGTTTTTACACACCTCTTCCTGAGGTGTGTTGTGGTTCCTGGCCAGTGCCTTTGCACTTCACTAATGCAAACAGCCGATGTCATGTCGATGGAGGTAAATGTGAATGCCAGCAATGGAGTAGAATGGTTTAATACAAAATACTGGGTTTATATCAGGGGAGCCAGGCAAAAATAACAAAGGGGAAATCTAGGGTGAGTGTCAATAGTTCTTTCTTGAAGTCTGAGGTCTGAAGTCTGAAGTCTTGAAGCCTGGTTATCTGAGGTTGTTTGGAAGCCCAGTGGGGAGGCAGCAGAAGACCCTCAGCTGGGACCCACCTGAATACAAGACAGCTACATTCAGAAAACACCTGCCAGCATGGGGAGGCAGATGAGCTGGATGTTCTAATGGGTCTGCTCCATCTTTAATTTCTCTGATTCTGCACAGCCTTCCCCAAAAGCCGGCACAAAGGAATGTCAAAAGATGGAATACATATTCATGGACATTTCTGGAGCTGCAAACTATGAAAAGAAATCAAGTTACTCTCATCCACAGGCTGAAACTGAGAGTACACTCTAATCCAAAAGGATACCAGCCTGTAGAGTGGTGTATGAAAATCTTATAAAGCACTGCAACACTCCATAAATAATTTTCAAACAAGAAGCTTTTTGTTTCAGTGATGGCAATACTAAAAAGGGAGAATGGCAAATAGCCGTCAAAAAGCAGCTGAAACAGCCTGCACTCTGTGCTGATGTTAACTTTAATCACTACTAGAGTTACACACGGAGTTATCAGTCATTTATTAGAAACTGCAGATGATCATTGCAGAGGTTTAGATTAACGTGGACCAGAGCCTGGTACTTTGCCAATGGGGTACCACATGATGGGCAGCCCATGGAATAAACATTCTGGGACATCAGAGCTCTATAAATCCTCCAAATGAAAGAAATTAAAAAGCCAGGAGCAATTTTGAAAATTATTTATGATTGGAGGTGCACTTAGGAATGCTTTTATTGCCACGGGAACATCTTTCACATCCTTAAGGTGACAGACCTACTCTGCTTCTCTCTGGATTTCTTGGGTTACCCTGTGGGTGCGAGCACCACAGAAGTGTGCTGGGGGTTGGGGGCATCTGGGCACTTTAGCAGCACCCCCCATGTTGTGAGAGTTGGCTTTGCACAGCCTGAGGCTGAGAGCTCTGCAAATCCGTTTTGACATTTTAAGTATGAGAAAAGACACCAGTTGTGGGCTGGTTTTTTTCCTTTTACATCTATACCATAACCATGCTCCTAAGTGCACGTATAAACATTTTATAACATGGATTTGGAATAACACTTGAAAAATAAACTTAAGAATAGTTCCCAAGCAGAAGGTATTCTTATCAAAATAGCAGTCTGTTGCAAGTCAGCCCTTTGCTCCATACATAAAAAGATGCAGCACTATCTGTTAGTGTACTTCTAGTGTAAATATTGCTAAATGTTTCACTAAAATACAATTCTAGTACTGGTATAGATATGTTTTCTTAGAAAGTCTTTCACTGTAAACTGAAAGGTGAAAGACTGTGATTTGCAGGCAGAGTGTTCTCTTGGTTATCTAAGGAACAGCAGTAGTGATGTGTGTGAAAGCCTGGATATCTGGTATATCCAAGATACGGGCATGTGGGTTAATCCTGCCCCAAACCAGTGACACCCCAGGCAATGGACACAAAGCCACCTGCAGCTTTTCTTCTGTCTGGTTTCAGCTTTGGGCTTGTCTTCAGCACTTGGCCTCATGCCTCTTGTTCTTCTGGAGTGTCACTGGGCTGTCCCACTGGGCTGCCATGCACGTGTATCCAGCAGGGCCACTGGTTTGGATACTCTGGATTAGCAAGCCTGTCTGATCATTACTGCTTCTGACCACAGCTGGGACAAAATTTAAAAAAATGTAGTCTGCAAGGGTGGTGGTTTCAGTTAAAGGCTTACAGACCTCCTAGTGTTGCCTGTCTTCTTTAGGTGACTGTGGATACCTGTATCAAACTGAAAACATTTCCTCCACCTGTTCCAACAGCTGACTTCCTAGAAAGGGTTAATTTTGCATCTGTCTGCTGATCTTTTTGATGTTCCCGTCCTGGGGCAGTGCAGCAAAACAACTTTTATAACTTGGTTGGAGGTCGGCTCTTCAAAGCCAGCAGCTCAGGAGCTGTCTTATAAAACTCTGTGTGTGTTTGCTGAGCATGACTTTTCCTTTGCTGGGTGTTAAACTCCTGCAAGGTTCTTTAACCCTTTTTGGGGGAGCCACTCGCATCCCCACCCCATCAAGGCTAGGCAGTGCCTCCTCCCTCGTGGACCCTGTGAGTGGACTGACAGTACAGGGCCAAATGCATGGGAACCCACACCACATATGCAACCTTGTGGGGTTACTCACATGGAGTGGTGGAAGGATATGGGGTGAAAACCTTTGGGGATTACTTATGGAAGGCCTTTCTTGAATTTGGAAGTGTTTATTTACATTTTGTAAGCATTTCGTATTGTGGTTTATCTGTTGCACTGCTGATATTGACGCTGGATTTCTGATTCACTGACTGCCTGTTAATTACATGTCATTAATAAATCAATAACCTGCTTTGATCCTTATTTGCTCAAAAATATACAAAACAGCTTTCCCCTGCAACAACACAAATCTTTCTCTGTCCATTTCTCAGAAATAAACCAATGAAATTGCCACCTGCCCAAGTCAGTTATCTCTTTGTACGTATCATACCTCATCCACCGTGCTGAACCAAAGGGACAAAATGGGAAAAAAATGAAGCTAAACACTAAGGGAGAAGCTTCCCATGGCACTGGAAATGGAAGGTCCAGCTAAGTGGTTCCCAGGGTAGCAATAGCTCTCGGTCAGAAAGAGGATCAACAAGCTCCTGGAAAACAGGGAGAGTACTGTAAGTTGTACAAATTGTGCCAAGGGAAACTGGAGGCACTGGAATTGTCTCAAATTGAATGAGAACAAAGCAGGCTTTAAGCCATTCAGGATTACTCCTTTCAAAGCCTGAGCTGAGGCACTGCAGACTTGTATCTTCCCTGCCTCTGTACAGACCAGGTATTTGCTCTTTGCATCCAGTCCGGCCTTGATCTCTCTTCCGATTTTATTGACAAGGCTGCTGAGCAGTGGCTGCTAGGACAGTAATAGGCACCTGTGGATACCTATTTCATAAGAAATAACTTGGGGGAAATTAGTAGGTTAATGTTCCTCCTTTTTTTTCTAATTTGGATTTGATTTAGAAATGCTAAGCCCTAATTTTTACAAGGCAGCTGCTGCTAGAAATGTAAGATGCAACAAAAAGTGATTTAATTTTTGTGTTGTCTTTAAAGCAAGAATAGTAGACTCAGTGAAGGATGTATCAGCTCCATAACAAGTTCTCCATCCTAAGCAGAAGGGCATGTCTGACACAGTGGCCTGGGAGCCAGCCATGCTCCTCAAGGAACTGAGGCGCCCTATATGCTGTAGTTTTGCATTAGGATCTGAACTGCTCATGTATGAAGTGTCTGTGGTTTTGTCAGAGGGTCTGCCTGTCCCCCACTCCATGAAATCCACATGAAACCTCCCAGTGGACGAACAGATTTCCATTCTGGGAGAGAGATCTCACTGCGCAGTCTGTGAGGATGTGCCTTGTCTCGCGGGGCCCTTTCCTCCCTCTCTCTCTCACGCAGCCCATCAACACTCCAACATGAAAACGGGATGCCATCAGGCGCAGTTATTAATACACAATAGAAGTGCCATGTGTGATTGTCTGCGAATGCTCCAGTGTTTTGTGTAATGCAGTTTTAGAGATTTCATTGTAAAGTCATTTTAAACTCTGAACTAATGGGTAGTTTGGCAACAGCTTCTAAGTATGAAATCATTATTAATTCCTTCAGTACCATAATAACATTGATTTAGATGAACTCTTATAACATAGAAATTGTATAGTATTTAGCTGTAATTAACGTCCCCTAATTAGGAAGTCTTGCCAAGTAGTTTTCTCTGCTGGCTCTGTTGTACTTAAGTGCAGCTGGATGAAAATTAACCACAAAGGGAACAGCTTGTGTTTTATGTGAAGTTTGCCTTTGATTGATTAAAAAACTGTTCCTTGGTACTTTATTTTATTACCAAAGAGGGTGCACTGGATCATCAGTGTTACAAAAAGCCACAAAGTCCACATGCTGTAAACTACACACACATTTGTATAGTGTATAAACCCAATGACTTATCTGCACTTTCAGAAAATTCACAGATTTATTTTGTCTCAATACCACAAGTTACCGTAATAAAAGGGAATTGATTTTAATGTGGCTGTCATTAATACATTCTGTAGAGATGTAAGCAGAATTAGCACAATTTAATGTCCACTCAGAGGAAAGAGTCATGCACTGCAAGCTGAGAGGCATTTGTTGATGTGAAAAATGCTGACATTTTTGGAAAATAAAATTATAAATGAAATACTGCTGTCAGTTTACTGTGCAACTTCGTAGCATATGGTGCTTCTGCTGGTGGGTGTTATTTCAAAGTTTGCAAATCACACTATGAGAATGTCCCTCTGGTAAGCTTTTGCAATGCTTAGCAACTGTGAATCAAAAGTGGCAGTACAGAGGAAGAGGGACTAAAAAAAATTCTCTAAGTCAGTAGAACAAAGTACACAATAAGTTAATACATTTTTACAGGGGGAAAAAAGGAGGCCAACCTACTAAAGCTAAAGGAGATCAGAGCCTCCATTCTTGCAGAATAATGCAAAACGTCTTCTAAATTGTTAAAATAAGAATATGGTTTATCTCTCCCAGTGTCTCTGACTTTCCTATGACAAGAGAATTAAAACAACTGGCAGATACAACATATTCACTTTCAGAATTAGGAAAGTTGCTGCAAGACATAATGCAGTCCCCTCAGAAGATCCAGATGTTTCTTTTACCCCTCTCTGAAGAAAGTTCCTACAACCACAAAATAACATTTGCTGTTTGAAAAGCATTGTCCACATGAGGCTGGCAGCACAGAGGAAAAAAGCCAGAAAAAAATCTCCTTCTGTAGCAGCCCAATAGTGTGGTATTCCAACTAGTCTGATGAAAAGCATTCACTGATAAGGTATATCTAAATAAGTAAAATATGAAGACATCCTATGCCACGGTTTTCAAGAATGTGCTACCCAGCGACCCTTTTAATGTGCATGTACACTATCAAGAAGTGAACATAAAACTTGGATTCATTTTGATTTGATCTGACCATAGTTCCTACTTGTTGTTTTGCTCCAGGTAGTGATTTTTGGCACCAAGACGGAACTGTGGCTGTGCAGTACAGACCTCATCAATTTGCCAATCAAGCTGGCTGAGAATAGAAAGTGATGGAACTGTCAGTAGCAGTTCAACCATAAGGAATTCTAAACTAAGCATTTTGGAAATTTAAATAGTTATAATGACCAAGATTCTCTACGTTGGCCCTTAATTACTGCAATGTCAATTCAGCTGAAAATTGCCTTTCCCAGGTAATGATAGTTCTTAGAAAAGTCTTTGCTTATACACCCACCCATAGCACTCATTAAGTCAAGTTTCTTCCTTTTGTCTGAAAAGCTGTCAATTTTATGTGACATCACCAATCATCTGCCATCTAAAAAATCTCTAGGCTGTCTTGCTGAAGGCAGGTTTATTCTCTCTCAGCTGTAGTTTTCTGCATGGTAGCTGAGCCCTCTGCTAAAAGCAATGTTGCACCAAATGAGTGTCATGAGTTGCCCAGTCTTGGCACTGCTAAACAGTGAGCCACTCAGATTTGGTTGTTGGCATCTAGGGTGAAAATGGGGTCTGTAAAGTAGCAGTTTGTGTTTACTTGTGAAGGGAAATTCCACAGCAATTAGCACTGGAAGAGAAGGTTGATATGCCCTCCATTATATCTGGAAAGGAAGTTGCTGGATTTGCTGCATCAGAGGGCTCCTCCTGAGATAGACATGCAGGATAGAAAGGGTGGAATGAACCAGTGGTGCATGAATATAGCCCTGTCTGTTCCACATACCATATTTCTTCTATTTCTTTTGCAGCAATCTGCTATTTCCAGGTCAGAATTATCACATTACAACTGTCTGTGTTAATCTACATTAGTGAACATCATTACTGGGGGTTTTTTTCAGAGGAAAAACATGAAAAGGAAGCAAAACCATCTCCATGACCAGAATATATATATCAATGATCAGTTGTTACTGTAACCCACAATAGTAATTTTATTTATTTCCTGCAGAAGACCAAAGGCACCCTGCAGTTGTGGGTGCAGAACAGCAATGCTTCATTTCCCTCTTCCAGTCGCACTGGAGCAGTCTTTGCCTTCTGCCTTTATATGAGTAATATGGAATTCCAGGGAAATCAAAGAAAAAGCAGCACAATTGTACCCACTGAAAACATCTGTCACAGACAGAGGGAATTCAAGTGCCCGTGCATCTGAATTCAGAATAGTTGGAATCCTGGCAGTGCTGTGTGCCCGAAGGCACTGTTACACCTCTCTGGACACCATGACCAATTCGTGGCATTGTTTTATATGCGGAAAGGGACTCTATTACTGATTTGAAAAGGGAAGAGGGTTCCTTCCATAGTGCTTTCTTTACTACAACTCCTTCCCTCACTGGCCCTGCATACTGAACGTGCCATTCTGCCACATCAGTAACAGCTGTATAAGGGTTGCAATCAAATTCTTGCAGTCAGAACTCACTCTTACTAGTTTGAATGCAACTTGCTCGCTCTCTCACCCTGCTCCTGATTCTTGCCTTGCACACAATGAAATAGGGGGGGCCTTAGGCACTTTAAAAAGAAAAAAAAAAAAAAACAAACCAAAAACCAGCCCTCAATAAATCCCCTTAAGGGCCCATTTTAATTCCGCTTATGCTCTTGATGTGCAAGTTCTTACCCCGCTATCCCCCTAGAAGCAGTTTTTATTTCTGTCTGTCAGCACTGCCAAAGTGACAAAATCCCCTTTCCCACCCACCATGTAATTGCTCTGTTGATGCCCTTCCCACACATGCCTGTAGAAAGAAAGCTTTTGCTTTATTTGTACCGCAGAAGTGAATAGCATCTCTTTCCTCCCTCCCTCCATGTGGCTTTCAAGTAGTCACACTATCATAAGTTATTTCTATTGTGGAGGAGCTCCCCATCTGAGAAGAGAACATATTCCATGGGAAGTAAAGCAAAGGCCTGATCTGAACAGCTCTCATGTGCCCCCAGTTCCTGGAGCTGAGGAATTTGGGAGTTGTAAAAAATGCAGAAGCAAGGATTACAAATAAGGGACATTCAGAGAAAGGGAATAAAATAAGAAAATCAAAGGCTGCTTTTTGTTTATTGCAAGGGCTATGGGATAAAGTAGCTCCCTTTTTTCTGTGCTTGCACAGTGCCATGTTGTTAATTTTAGATTATGACAGGAAAACTATCCATTGTGATTGGATTATTTTTACTTTTCCAGTGCCTCTCACTTTCACTCTTCTCCACATAAACTTCCATTGTTCATAGAAAACAAAAGCAGTTTCTGAATCAGTCTGATGTTATGTTTTTCTTTGAATTTCATTTAGGTTTATTTATTCATCTATTTTAAAGGTGCAGCACAGATTAATTTCCCCACTTCATGCTAGGTGCTCATTGTATGATTACAAAAGACCACACCACTGCTACTAACTAAATCATCAGAAATAATTTCTTCTACTTGCCTAAGGAAACTAACCCCTTAGTTAAAACCCTCTTGTTAAAACTTTGAAATTCACTGAAGCGTGGTTACATAGAAATAAGAAATAGAGTTTCAGAACCACTCACCTCTAAGGCAAACAACGCTCAATAAATTTATTTCTTAATAAAATTTTAAAGTATAATAACATAGCACCAGATAGAACAAATTTTTGTTTTAGACATGCTAAGTTTTCGACACAGTTTTTCTCCTATGTGGTTTGGCAATCTAAGATTGGTAAATAGCCATAGTTATATTGTTAAATAATAGGAGAGCACGGCTGTAACGTATTTTGCAGTAGGCATCCTATTATATGCAGCTTTACAATTTTACAATGTGACAACTCTCTTTGTGAAAAAAGTCCCTAACAATGGTTTAAATCACACATTTGCTCTTCCTTTGAGCACTGGTGGTTGTCAAAACCTGTTGCACTCTAGTAGGGGAGCCTTTTAGACATATTCCAGGGTTGGCTTCATGCAGACAAAATGCATTAAAGGCCACTCAAATACCACATCTGAACAATCACACAAACCTGCTTATGCCCACTCCATCAGCAAGCAGCCCTGCACACCACATGCAGGGTCAACTATCCTCCTCCTCTGCCGTGTGGAGCAGTGCCAGGCACAGAAAACATCAGGGCCTGATAGTAATTCATCTATATTACTTCCCAAGCATGTGTTCAGGATATCAGAGGGGATGGCATCAAAAACAATGCAAATGCCAAAGTTAGAAAAAAAATGGGAAGAATCTCATTTTAGTAAGAGCATAATGGACTAATCTTAGACCTGTCCCTCTGTGGGTGCCCAGACTTCTCTCTGTGCTACTGTTCTACTCAGGTATCCCCCTCCACTCTAGTTACTTCCTCTTCAAGCATCTATTTTTATTAAAACTTCTGTTTATTTAGAATTAATACGTTTATTTTTAAAAGTAGCCAAAACATATTTGTGAAGGAGTTGTATTAATTACCATTTATTTTCTGGGCTAACTCATGGAAACCTGTTCTGGGGGAGGGCCCTATTATGTTACTGATGATGCTCTTCTGATTGTGCTGCCATGCTGGACACTGGCTGTGCACTTTTGGACTCAGTTTCCAGTTCTTTATGTTTTTATCCTTGACAGGACCTTCTGTCTTCAGTTCAGGTATTATCAAGTCTTCATAGCTGCACCTGATTTCAACATTTTATAATCAGCTCTAAAATTTTTCATTTAAATAGGAGCAGCATGGATTTGTTAATGGCAACCTGGAAATAACAGCCTTTGTCATAAAGCCCTACATTAAAATTTTATCTTTATGGAAATATTTACATTTGGGTTTGGATAAACAGAAACCAAATATGCCGTGAGTACAGATCAGTGCTCATGCTGTGAAGATTGAGGGGATGATAAAATATGAGTGAAGATGGGATGCTGCAGTATGCTCCCAAATGATCTGCAGACCCCCCCTGAACACTCCTCTTTATTCTTCAATAGTAATTCCAAAGCTGAGATAAAAACATGTTCCTCAAAGTGGTATTTGACTGGCTCAAAGGTGGTATTTCCATCAGTGATGAATGGAAATTCTCAGCAGTCCCAGTGATCCAGGTCTCCTGGGAGATCACACTCCTCCACTGAGCCCCCCAAAACAGTGGACTTTGAGAAAAGAGACACAGATAACCTTGTGAAACTGCATAGCCTTGCCCTCTGAGCAGCCTCTGGTTTCTGCTGACATTGCCAAAGGAGGTGCCAGATAATATGGATAGTTTCTGCAATGCCAGCCAGAGCCAGCAAAGAGCCCCATGATGATAATGGCTCCTCACCTATCTTGGACCAGCAGCAAAGCTTTGCCTTCCCACTTCCAGTCCTGGGTGAATCCTGCTGGCCATCCCAGTGCCTGGTAATGGCTGCATTATCCTATCATCCAAACAGCACACTTGGAGCATCCCAAACGGCTTCTGAGAGCGACATGCAAGGGGAACTGAATGCCATTCCCTCTCTGTGAATTGTGCTGGCACTGCAATACCAAGCGTTGTACGAACATGGAAGGTTACTTTTCTACATGCGTTTCAGCAGGGGAGACCTTAACTATAAACACAGACTAAATAAGCTATGTGTTAAGAGTTTAAGGTCCATATTCAAAAAATGGATTTAAGCAAAAAGTCACCCTGGCTTGTGTGGCTACAGCAGGATCAAGAATCTCCATGCAGCGTCTCACTGGCTAAATAACTCAAGATCCCTGACTGCCTGGCTGGAGGACCAGAGAGTGACAGGTACCAAAGTAGTATGCACAAAAACTTACGGAGGAAAATTGGGCTTACTTTCACTTGCCACGACCATCCATAGGATTTTGCAGTGTTACAGCACTTAATGAGGTCCAGTACACGCAGGCATGTGTCTTTTCTCACCAAAAGGGGAATCAGATCCCTGTGTCCTGCCTCACCACCAAACGACAGTCCAGTAGTGACATTGAGCCTGTACACGTGTGTGGATGACCTCCTGTATGTTCTGAGTGATGGTGGGAGCTCTTTGGAAAAGCTAAGGAGCTTCTTATGGATTGGTATGGGGAGAGAGGAGGAAGAAGTGCATATGCAAGAGGGACCACAGCCCTTCAGATTATTATTAAGAGCTTTCCTCTGATAGCAAGAGTATTTGGTCACATTGCGCACTCCTAGAAAGTGATCTATTTTACACTGCATGGATTTTACACAGATAAAACGCACAAGAAGCTGGGACTGGAATCCAGGACTCCCTCTTTTAAACTAAATGCCATAACTACACAGCTGGTTATGGTCTCCCACCCTTCCTCTGGACTAAATCACTGCTAAGTCTTTCCTGCCCCATGGCACAGCTCCCAAATGTAGGCTGGAAAATGTGGCTCCCATCCTGGTGCACACCTGAAGAGCAGAGGGGGAGATTCAGGCAGGGGAGGAAACTAGCTCTGAGCTGCTCCTTTCTGATCAAATGTTCTAACACCAAGCCACTCACAGGATCAGAAAAGGTCCAGTTTAAAACAGAAGGTAAATGAAAGCAGAGACTTCCACCACATTTCATCCAATCTGGTCAGCATTCCCAGAATCTTCTTCCCAAGATTGTTCTTCTCTGGGAGAAGAAAATGTATGAGTACATAGTTTGGAGATCTTGATCAGGCTTAGGCGTAAAGATAGGCAACGGGCTGTTCAGATATTTCAAGGCTAGGAAGCTGCTCTCTGCTCATTGGAGTCCATTGGGAGGTTTTTGGGAAACGTAGGAGAAAACTGCCCATAAGATTATGAGTCACAAGCTGGGGATCCAAATAAATGGTGCTTTGTAGGACCTGACATTTAATGGAAATAGCACTTAGGCATCCCAGTTTGTTTCCTATCTTCCCTGTTGGAGGTTGCTATGCTGAGCAGTCCTGAAACCTTGTTCAACTGACAAGGTCACAAAGTTTCAGCCCTGTATTTCCATCACCTTTGATTCCCTCCTGGTTTCAGCAACCACACATGGAATGAAAGACAAGCACACATTTCTTAAGCAATCAGAAGCATTTAACTTTTGGCTGTGTGACACAGGATGAGAGATGTACCCAACCTCCCAACTTCTCGCCTGAACTCACGCTTCCTTCACGGCTGACATTTCTCCTTCTGCCAAGTCAAATCAAAACCGTATCTCACAGCTATCCTGAAAACTGCATTTACAACCAGTCCAAGGCTCTTGAGCTGGTGCCAGCTCTTCGCACACGTCAGAGTGTTTGGTAGGAAGAAGAACAGCCTTATGAAACACACCTGCTTCAGTTTGCTGGGCAAGAGCCCATTCTCATTTATGAGTCAGACATAAAACTTGTGAGGCAGAGGAATTATTCCTGTGTATGCTGACTACAAGAGCAAAATGCCTCCCCCTCTACTCATGGAGAATGTAACCCCTTTCTTTTGCCTTCAGGATAAGCTACCACTGGCTCCAAACTTGCACTGCTGTGATTTAAATCAAAATTCTGTAGGGTAAAATTTGGCTCATGATACCCTGTACTAATTTGGGAGGAAAAGAGGGACCTCGTTCATGAAATATTTCAGGTATAATCAAGAAATTGTGGTTACAGATGCAATCCAGGAGCATTTTGGGTTGGTAACCAAGGCAACACTTCTTGCTTCAAGACACACTTTTCTGTTGATAATCTATTGTAATGCCAGTAATTGCAGCTGACAAGGCTCTGTTTGTTGTGAGAGATAATTAGCACTTGAAATAAAGTAACAGATTTAAATAAATTGGGGGGAACTGAGTGGTGTGACCTGATTGCTTTAGAAACATACAAGAGCTTTGGGGGCCTACACACTGTGTGATGTTAGTGGTGGCCTCCATGGCGACTGAACAATACTAACATTTATTAGCAGTTGTTTAATTGGGAATTACAGTTGCTTTCATGATGAAAACAATTTTTCTCTTTCTCATCCAAGTTATATTTACATTATAAAACATGCTTTAAACTAACACACACAAATCCCTCTACCTGCCTTACCAAATGAAACTACTGATGTTTTTATATGCTTGTTATTTTGCCGAGAATTTGATTTAAAAGCCAATGTTTTAAAATAAGTGTTTTAAACAATTGTACAGTTTAAAGAACCCAGGGTGACTCTGCCTGAGGGTGTGGAGGGAGTGTTGTTCATTCAGAATATACCAGGTGTGTTTCTAGGGCCAGCTACATTTTGCTGCCAGTTTATTCAACCCTGTATTCTTGGCTTGGATTGTTAACATGGCCCCTTTGTTGATGTCTGTCTTCCAGCTAGGTGGTGTTGCATCTAGAGCAAACTAGGGCTGCTGCCTAATGTCACATGGGATCCTGTGTTCTGCAGAGAAAGTGTGAGGTGGGAGTCAGAAGCCACAGCAATTCCCTTAGACTCCACTACAAAAGCCAGACAAGATATTATATTTTTCTTCTCATGAGACATGACTGCTTGGCTCAGCAGAGAGCAAGAAGAGGAATACAGTCCTAATAAACTTTTCTGCTATGGGGAATGAAAGTATTTTACATAAACCTGTAGCTGTTGAAATGAGGATGCTTCTGGGATGGAGTGACACAACCATGTGGCTGCATGCAACCAACACTAACCTAGTTATGTGATTACCTTTTCCACAGTGCCTGAGCATAATTTTCACAGTTAAGGAGAAAATGAGATTTCCTAACAATATGAAATCAGCTTGTTTACAAGATGGGAATGAAGGCTCAGGCTAGAAAGCCTTGTTCAGGCTCACAGGCAGGCATGGGGCAGGTTTACTGTGAAAGTGGTGAGGCATTGGCACAGGTTTGTCCAGAGAAGTTGTGGATGCCCCATCACTGGAAGTGTTCAAGGCCAGGTTGTATAGGGCTTTAAGCAGCCAGGTCAAGTGAAATGTGTCCATGCGCAAGGCAGGGGGCTTGAAACTAGATAATCTTTAAGGTCCCTCCCAAACCAAGCCATTCTGTGATTCTGTGATCAGGGAACTGAGCCCATGTCACACAAGGTTAAAGCAGCAGCCAAACCTAGAGGTCACATTTTTCTTCTGAAAGTCAGGCTGGTTTTGGGCTGGAATGGTTCAGCTCCTTCACAGAATCTCACCCAATCCATGAAACCTTCTGGCCGGGTCATGACATCATATCTAGTGTCAAAAGAGAGACTGTCATACAAATGCATTCATCTCAGGGCTGGCCAGAAGGCATAATCAGTCCCCTCTTGAGATTTAGTCATTTAATGTTTTAAATGTATTAAATGTCTAACTCTGGCTCGTAATACCATTTCTTTCTGCAATACTTCATGAGAAAAGACAACATCTCTGCAATCCTCAAGACAACAGCCACATTATTTCTTCAGCAAACATTAATCACAGTTCACATCCAAATCACAAATCTTTTGTACATTACTATTCACAGCCTATGTAAGGCAGGATAGCGATATCCTCAGCAGTCTAAAATTGCATTAGTACTTTCTTTCTACAAATGAGGTCAGTGGCTAAAGATACCTGAACTGAGTTGCCTGTTGTTTGCTAACATCTGCTGAAGTTACAGATGTGGCTAGCAGAAGAGACCAAACTTCATACTTCCAAAGCCAGTGGTCAGCCTCTCCCACAGCTGCTCCTCCATGCCCTGTTTTCTGTACAAGTTCTCCAGAAGTAATCAAAGAAAGGTGCTGCATTAAAACTACAAGCTCAGCCCATGGATTACAATTGTCTTCTTTCTTTAATAATTAGGAATTTAGTTCCACCAGGCAATGTTTCTGCTTTCTAAATGCTTTGAAACATGCAAAAATGTTGCATTTATAACTTAGTGAAAAACCCGTGGTAAATAATGGGTAGTTCCCCCTGCAGTAGTTCCCCAGGAATTCAAAATTGTTTATAATTTGCAGTGCATGCAGGACCTTAACACAAATCCCATCCCAGCCCCAGTTCTAAGTAGTTCATAAAAATGGCCTGTTTATTTTCTAAAATGATCTGCATAAAGAGATTAAGCTTATTTATTGTAAAAATTAACATCTTGCTGAAACAGTAATGACTATATCATCGAGGAATGTTCTTCCCCTGAATGCCTCCCTCGGCAGTGCTGTGCGAGGAAACCCGCATTTATAGTCTTCTAGAATAAAGTTAATGCTCCTAAGACTCTGCTCTTGTACGCCTACAGCTAAATCATGGTATCTAGCAGATGGTGTATGTGTATTTCCTAATGCAATGCCTTGTATGTATGTAGTTGTCATAATTAAATAATAACTCCCTACCCCATCTCATGTAACAGGAGAGCCACAGCCATGTTTCCCACTGGAGTGGAGCCGTCAAACCCAGCTCGTGGGTAGATGAGGTAGGCTATATGGAAACTAATACACAAAGCACCCCATCACCTCCTCTCAGGGATAAAACAAGTTCTGCTGCAAGTGGCCAGCCCTTTTGTAAATCTAAATAAAAGCCTCTCTGTCCCACAATTGTCAGATAAAAGGGTCCCAACACATCTGAGGTTAAGTAATCTATTATATTGGGAGAGGAATCTGACCTTATATATTTGGGATTTTTCCTGCTTTTCATGGTCATCATCTTGATGGAGGAATTATGGACATCTGCAGAAGAAGTGCCTGTGAGACACAGCAATTTACAGCTATCGTCTTCTTAAGATAAATGTAACAGCTGCTTGTTATATTCCTTTATGGATGGAAGACAGAATGATAGGTCTCTGCAGATATTCATTCTTTCCTTGGCTTAGGGAGAGAATTAAGTTGTTGATTACGCTCAGCAAGAAACATCACTGTTCAAACTGAGGACAAATGTAACTTATTTTAAGGGACATGAGTTTAACAATTCCAGTATCATCCTTCACTTTGCTGTGAAAAAATCCTTTTGCTAAGGATACTATAAATGACTTGAACAGATGAAAGGCATTTAGCCTTTATTTCATACTAAAAATTAGAATGTGAAATCCAGAAAAGAATCTTTCAAATTTAAGTGTGCAAGTTAAACAGGAGATAGTAGGAGCCATTTACCTCTTTTGTGAGGAAAAAATATAGGGAAGCTTTGTCTCCTGTTTCCTGTGGCCAGGCAGAGCTCTGTCCCTAGATCAGCCTCTTCCTCCTGTCCCAGAAGGTCACACCTCCCATTAAACAGGCTGTTTCTTGGGAGTGGAGGTGCCGTATGCGACATCTTCCTGCATCTTCCTCTTCTGTAAGATGGCACAGCAATAGTTGATCATCTTTTCATCCCCCTCTCCTTCAGCTTCAGAGAACTGAAAATTAAAATCAGGAGTCAATTCTAAATTTTTCAAAGGGCCTCCAGCTCTTAGCAAATAAATCACTTCTCCTCTACTTTCAGAATTCTTTTTTTTGGCTTGAAAAGGGGAAGACATAATTGCCTAGAACATATGAATAACTAACTCACTATTTTATTTCATACTATGATCATTTTTTCTTCACATATGTGTGAAAAAATAAAAATTCTACCTTTAAATTTTACATCATATTCTCTAATTAAAAGTCAAGGTGAGGTCTTGCCACAGGAAGCTCATAAAGACAACAAATTCACTTTTTTTCCCCCAAAGTTTATATTATCATAAATATTCATGCCATACTCCTTTCACAGTGTAACTGCTAGAGCACACATTGTAATCTGTTTAAGAAGAACATGAATCAGACTGATAAAAATAATTGGTTGGATTTTTCTTTTAATTTTTTTTTAATGTTTTAAATAAAGCTGTCAAAGGATCCCATGGTAATGAAGAGCTTTGTTGTTATGACAACTGCTTATTCCTTTTCCTTTGAAGAAGTCTGCAATTTGATAGGCAAAAACATCAGGAATAATTAAAATAAAAAAAAAAAAAGGTAAGTGCAGAAAAACATCTGCTAGGAAAAATCCCCATCCAAAATCTTAACAATCATCTCATTAGTGAAGTGCCAAACTTCAGGTGGAGTGTCTTCAGATCAGCAAGCACAGGGGTGTTCAGCAGCTGCCAGGGGTTTGGGTAACTTCGCGTCAGAAAGCTCATGTCTGTTAGGGGCACACATGTTATTCATGTGGCTCTTTCTCTTCCTCTCCAAAGTCTGTCGTTATCAAAGAAGGGTCCTTTCATAAGTTAATTCCACTTCTAATAATTTATTCTGCTCATCCGTTTCAAAAGTGGCTATTGTTTGAAACACGGCCTCCAAGCAACAGGTCACCCTCTCCCTGCAGGGCAGGGAATGGTGACTTCTGGGCAAACTGGTGCAAATTAACAGGTCTGGGCAGAAATCAGGTCTTTCCTTTGGAACTGAAGGTGGATGTGGGTAAGAGACCTCTAGTGAAGGAGCAGCGCTCAGCCATGTCTGGGACTGAACTGAGGGCTTTCATGGCTTTGACAACCCTTTGTGTGAGCAGCTGGGGGTGTCCACAGTGGACAACATGAGCAGGCAGCGGTGGTGTCGGCAACCACACACACGCAATGGACTTGGAGACGTGTCAATCAAAAGTGTGCTTCTGGGATTTCTGTTAGACACCAGGGTAAAACACACCATTGACAGCCATGGAAAATTTGGGAAAGTTTTCCCCAAAGTGATTTTCTTTCCCACATTGATATCCCATGGACTGTCCTTCCCAGGAGACACGTGACTGTCAGATTTTAGTTATTTCTTATGTATGATAATTAGTGTGCTCCGCTTTACAAACTGCAAGGCTTAACCTCATATGACAGAAGGGAGACAAACACATGCTCCTGGCTCTATAATGCTAATAAACTCAGTGTTTGACAATAAGTTATGATGATACATGCCGCTCTGAGACTGGAATTGGGAATGCCAACATTCCTGCTGTGCATCTGACTTCATGAGAAATAGGACACTTGCAATAATTTCAGTTACTTTACATGCCAGCTCATATTGCCAGGCACACCATGGTCTCATTTTGCTTTTCTTTGTGGCACACTCTGCTTTCCATTTCTCCATCATCTTGTAAATAATCCAGTGCTCTTAAGCAGAAAAATTTTAACCACTGTTTTGCCTTGCCACCAACACTGAAGAATCTGCATTTTTTGTGAAGTCCCTTCCTAATACCTCTGTGTTCCTGATTCATTTAGCCAAGATACCTTTACTGAAAGGGAAAATTTCAACATCCCTATCAAGAAAGATTCTTGAGATTCAAGAGAGGTC
The DNA here is from genome assembly GCA_013396755.1 of Sclerurus mexicanus. Taxonomy (NCBI): domain Eukaryota; kingdom Metazoa; phylum Chordata; class Aves; order Passeriformes; family Furnariidae; genus Sclerurus; species Sclerurus mexicanus. The sequence goes on from VWZF01004053.1 coordinate 268,748, forward strand.
CTTTTCTATGCAGAGAGATTTCAGACACCCAAGAGAAGACAATCATGCTAAGAAATGGTAGAATTTGGAAATAAAAATATTATTTCAGATGTTACAACTGCGAACTTTTATGAAGATGCTGTTGGGGTCTACGTTAGCTTAAAAAACAATAGCAAACCCCCTNCGACATCTGAATTGCCAGGCTGGACACTAGGTGGTGCTAGGACAGTGGTTTGTCAGGAAATTTAGTAGGAAAATTCTGGGTGGAAGAGCACAGTAGGTTATAAATGGGTACTTGCCAATAAAACATTTGCTCTGGTATAGCTAATCCATTACTATCTGTCTTTGTTAGACTAACCCACATGACTGGACACCATTAGCTGGCAGCAGGAACACCTAATGCTGCCTTTTGCCAACCTTGTTTCCCATACATCTGTAATCTGTCAGAGGTATAGTGCTCCTTTCACCAATCTGTCACTCTTCCCCTCCCTCTCACAGGAGGGCAACAGCCTGGCTGCCTCTGGAATTCAGAGAGAAGGATGCTCAAGAAGTTTTCCTGAGCTAACCCTGATGCTTAGTTGGGAGGGAGGCAAGTGAGTGGGACTGTTACATGGTCATGCACCTCCTGGCTCATCCCACAGCTGTAAGAGCTGTTTGGGTGGTCATGCAGCTGTCTAGGTCAGGCAGCTGATTTGGTTTTAAAATACCATTTCCCACCATGTCCCAAGGTTGTTTTTCAGCTGGACTGGGTCCCCCTCAATCCAGCATGGGGTCAGCCCTGCTTGCTGCAACTCCAGTGCTGCTGCCACTGGTCAGGAATGTGCAGCCAAAGTCACACATCCTCCTGCATCGGCATTAGGGGGATTCAGTACTCCAAAGCTTACGACAGCTGCCACACACTCAGACCATGACAATGTGTGAAGAAACCTGAGGTCACATTCAGGAGTGTTGTACTCCCAGAGGTGTGAGTGAGTCTGGTGACAAGAGGAATAAACAGTGCTTATAAATCAATTAGTGGGAAAGGCTTTTTTCTCTGATCTGGTTTTGACACCTAACTAAAGTGTTTCTCCTGGTGCTACATGGCTGAGAGACCCCTCATCACACCATCCACTCATCCATCTCCCCCAGCCTCCAGGAAAACTGCACCCCCATATTTATAGAGAGCAAAATAGATTTATTCCCTGGGGTCAAGTCAGTCAGGTGCAAACTGGACATGGTCTTTTAATAAATATATTCAGAGAAAAAGAAGAGATTGAAAGAATAAATCATGTAGTCTTATATGTGGTATACTTAATAGATTGGCTGAAACTGAAAAACTCAAGGGCCAATCTGTTTATCACATGTAAAGTTACTTCTGAACTGCAACAATTAGGTTGACTCTGCTTCAGCCTAAATCCTTTTAGCCAAAACATTAGGAATAACAAAGTGAAGAGGCCCCAGAGATCCTGTAATTGATGCTTTATATTGTCACAGAGCACTATTTGGAAAATCAAGACCAGTTTAAGGCAAATTTTAAAAAACCTAAACATCACCAAACAAACAAATCTTAAAGAAAAAGATTGGATTTCAGAATAGCTAACAGCACACAGCAAATAAACATTCCTGTGTGAGGTGCATTACACCTAGAGCTAATACCTGGATGAAGTGTACAAGGCCTGTTCCCAGAAAAAATAAATGCATTGCAGTATATGATACACAATACAAAGAGTTGGTTATTGTCTTCTTTTCTTTCTTTTAAATGACAAAGCACCACTTCACGGCAACCAGAAAGGTTTGTGTAAGAATGCTTCGATTTCTGTGTTTATATGGAATGAAATAACTAGTCTGGAGCAAGCAAGCAAAGATTTGGAAACCGCATTTCTAGGTAATTGTCCAATGGGTGTAAATAGAATACTGCTCTGGACTTAAGTCTGAGTCAAAGGTTTTCCTCAAAACATTTTCTAAGCAGTTCAAAACATTTTCTAAGCAGCCTACAGATGTCTTGGTTGTGTGGAAAGATCTGATATCTCTGAATTGCAGAATAATGCTCTCACCTGGGAAAGACAAACAATAAATTTAGAATTGTGACCTTTTGGTGCTGGTATTATGCACAACATGACACCAATCACATCCTCATCTATCAGGTACCTGCAGCAAGACAAACACTTTTCAGCAGACAGAAGAGGCACCAGGACTTGGGAGGGGGCTGTGTCCATCCTGCCACAGTTAACCATTAACTGAGCATGCCGTGGATATTTGTAATGGTTCCCTCAGGTGCAGATGTCATTGAGATCCGGGCCCACTGTCTCCCAGCCAGCACTCTGTATGCAAAAAGACCTGGATTACCTGGAAGTGAAGCCTGGGAAGTTGTGAGGAAGCGCAGATGATTCAGATAGCAAAAAAGGTCAACTCCTTGCAAAAGCAGTGTCCTCTGCACAGCTACTTGTGTTGAGAAAGAGTTTCTTCCAATTCTTCATTGCCTAAATTAAACTAAGTAGAAAAGTATTCTCAATAGCCAAGAAAATAATTTGTAAATGAAAAAATTCAAACTAGTTATTGTGATTTATATCTGTGTCTTCATTGGTCAAATTGGCTTTCATGGATAGGCAAGACTGTGATGGAACCAGGGATAGTATCACATCAAATAGCTTTACAAAGTCATTAATTACTGAAGGTGACTACAATATTACATAAATCTTAAAGCATTCTTTAATGGAATACCTCTTACAGCCTATTACAGACAGACTCTGAGAACCTTTCTATGGATTTCTTGCCTTTCCCTACTTCACTCTTGTTCTGCATTCAGGGGTCTTTCAAGACAATAGTTAATACACATTAAAAATGAATTAAGAAAACCCAAACAACTGTGAGTTGGTGGCTATTTTATTATCTAAATGAGCAGTCCCTGATGACCATCTTGTTAATGCACACTATAAAATATATTGTGCCTGCTTGGTGGATGTAAAATTAACATAGATTTGTGGGTTCTGGCAGTTGCTTCTTGCTCAGCAATGCTCATGCATCTTGTCACAAATATAAAATGTAGATTTTTTTTTAAAATATAAATATATAAATATTTCCAGCTTGGCAAAGTGATTAAAGGCAAAGTATATCCATCTTCAACTATCCAAAGGTATAAAAATGGAAAAGGGAAAATATTAGCAATAATTCACAAGGGTCAGAAGACACAGCTACAATGGTTTTTAGTCTTTGGGAAAAAAATGTGTCTAGCCTGACAAGAAGTGGTCACCTAGGACTTCGGGAACGTGTATTAAGAACTCTATCATCTCCTGATAGTGAATCCCCCTGCTCTAAATGCACTCAAAGGTGGAGGAAACAAGGATGTCCATGACCAATGGAGCAGTTGCCACCTCCCTGCTGCTCAGCCCTGTCCCACCTTCTGAGGAGCTCTGTGCTGGGGTCCAGTAAATCAGTACTCACAAGGCACCTGCTTGCTGCATAGACACACAGCTCTAAGGGCTTTACAAAGCCCAAAGTGCTGCAGAAGTACTGATGGCTCTCCAGTGCCCTCCAGGACATTGTGCTGCAGGACTTCCCAAGCCAACTGTGCCTGGTGGAGGAGGATGAGCAACCCTCACATACTGGCAGGGAAACAGAACACAAGCTCAGGAGCTGGCTGTTGTTTCAGACTGAGTGAAAATGCTGCTGCCAGGGCTGTTCCTCTGTACAATCCCTCAAATTAGTCCAAAAGAGAGAACAAAGATAATTACACAAAGCATTAATAAGATTTGAAACCCTTTTGGTAATAACAACTATGGTAATAATCAATGCAACCACAGCTGATGAGCATCAATGCAGAGCTGCTGAGGAAAACTTCAGGGCATGAGATGTTGATCCTCAGGCCCAAAATGAGCCACTGAAAATGGACTCAGTGATGATACCCAGCCTGCTGTGTGCATTTATTGCAGCAGGTGACTCTGGCCTTAGCGGGGAGGGAAAATAGTGTCCCTGAACAACTCCTTGTACAGCCTCTCCTAAATGCCTGCAATTCCTGCTTGTTCTTTGACTTCCCTTTCAGTGAAAGAACATAATTGTGCTGTTATTCCATGCTCCCCAGGGATATTTATTAGACAATGGACAGTAAATCACATTCATTATAGCAACAAAATCCAAAGCCTCCAATGATGCAAAGTTCTTTCAAATTTACCAGAAACACTTCCAAAGAAAGAGAAAGTGAGTGTGAATTTAGTTTTGTTCTCTGCATCCTGTCATCCCTCAGCATCCAAGAGCTTCAAGTTTGCTGTGGTCAGACTGTTGAGGACCCCACAGATTAACACAAAGCCAGAAGACAGTAAGAGACGATCAGATGACAATCACAGAAGCAGATGCTTAAAAGATCTTTTCATTTCACCAGGTGATGACCCAATATGCTAATTGAAATAATATCTGGTTTTGCTCATACCATTTCAAACCACTAAAGCTCCATTTTCAACACAGACATGACAAAAATAAACTCCTCTTCAAAAGAGTATCAGCAACCTCATTCAGACACATGCATTTTCATGAAAGGTAAATATGGCAGAGAAAGCAGTGATGTTAACAGTTTGTTCCTGGGAAGTGAGGAAGGGGTTGGGGGGAAGAAAAATCATCACAGTTTGCCTTTCCACCAGGCTGATTTTCTTTAGCAGCCTGAATAAGCAATTGGCCACTAGCCAGCTGTGGTGAATTTGTCCCACGTTTGCAAGATCAGTCAGTGAGCAAAGCTGTTTTCAGTTAATAAATATTTGATTTACAAGGTACAGTAAGTAATAAAAAGGGAAGGGAGTTTAGCTGTTGGGAGATTTGTTTAGCACTTTAGTAGGGATAACTAACAACCAGCTTTGGTTGGTTTTCCTCATTCGCATGGCCAGTGGGCAACCAACTTTATAAGTCTTGCTGCATTACCGCTTGTAGTGAGCAGAACTAACACACTGAGCAAAATAGAGGTGGACTGGGACATACACCGTGCCTTGACAGAAGCACAGCTGAAGGGAACACTCTTAGATTCTCCTTTCTTCTTCTCTGCAAGTAACCTGTGATAAATATTGCATTTCTCAGCATCATTGGGAAAAATCAGAACTGTTTGATCCTTTCCATATGATACAGGTAGCTATATGTGAGAGGAGGAAGGATATAAAGTAGCAGGTACAGAACAGCCAGCAGCATTGTATCAAAGGAGAAAAGACCCCAGAAGACACCAATCAGGAGACTACACAGTCCCGGGTATTTTGGATAGAGTTGAAAAACAAAGCAGGCACAAACACACAGAGAAAGAAAAGAAAAAAAAAATNTAATTTCTTCCTACAGTACTGAGCCTCTAGATGGGGATGTGGTAATGTGGGCAAGGCAGGGAGCAGAGCGTCAGGAGACCCGTAGTACAGTGCTAAGCACCAGTGAGCGCGCTCTGCATGCTGAAGGGGCCAACACTTCTGTTCTCAGTCTCCGGTGCACAACAGACCTCCCGTGTGACAGTGGGCACATCATCTAGTCTTTCAGATCTCCAGTTCCCCCCACTTGTAAAAACACTGACTATCCTACCCACTGCTCCGACACATCAGGTTGTTTCATGTAGGCTCTTGTAAAGGAGTTTTGAGTTGTGTAGTATTACCAAAAAAACTGTAGAATATTACTGTTAGAGCTGTGGCTGGTCTTTGCAGATCAAGGACTCCACCAGAAGAGTAAAATCCTCTTTCTAGAGGTTCAGAACAGCAGCAAAGATGTCCACGCAGCTTTATTAGAAATACCATGCATAGCCAAAGCTACTGATTTCTAGGATGCTGGTGGTAGTTTCTTCCCAGCAACTACCAGTAGGACAGAACAATGTGTTTTCTCTGTCAAGTACAAAATTCTTCTAACTCTTCAGTCTATACAGCTTTTCACTGTTCTATATTGTTTTGCATTTGACCCCAGAGTTATTCCAGGTATTTACATAGTGAGATCCGAAAGACAGCCGTCGTCAGCCTGCAGGAGAGGCACAGATCACAGGTCTTCCAAGGCAGACTCAGGAAAATTGGCCCCTTCGCCACTCCCTGCCACACCAAGAGGTCTCAGCAACTGAAGAGAACAGCAAAAAGCATCCCTGGATAACACCACACTGTTGTGCAGGACATAGGAGCTCTGGCAGGAGCTGAACAGCCCAGCTGGGTGACCCAGGCCCCCTCACAGCCACGGAGGAGGGTCCATGTTCACTTTTCTGCCAGTACAGAAAATCTGTCTTTGAATTCTGTTCCACGCTTCAGGAGAACTTCATGCCAGGAGTTTCATCAAAGCATATGCTTCTGCAAAAGAGCTTTAATGAATCAATGTTTCCTGACAAAAAATAGCTTTTGCCAGAAATCCTGTCCAGCTCCCCTATTCAGTTATCTATCTCTAAAGACCACAGTCCTCCATCTGCAAAACTAGGATAAGAATTTTACCTTCTTTTTATGAAATACATTAGGATCTATGGGTGAGCAGCTCACAAAATAAAGAGCTATTAAAAATTGGTGCTTTCACAAACAGATCTGACAGCGGCCACACTAATATTGAACAATAGTATTCAAAGGGGCCAGGCAAAGCAGCAATTTTGGCATGAACAACCTCCCATTACATTATTTGAAGATACGCAGTCATTCCCCTGCAATTGGAGTCCAAAGGTAATGCCAAGTGCTTTGGGGAAAGCAGGGAGCAGGAGGAGGCTGTATTTCTTTCATATACGCTTTACTTTTTAATAGCTGTTGGGATACCTGTTAAACTAAACCACAATAGCTGTTTACTGTAATAACAGCAACATTATAAAAGTGATAAGCCCCATCCTTCAGAAACAGGCTGTGCTTCTGTTTGTTTTTCTGTTGAGGAGGGACATGTCCCAGAGGATCTCCCTTTGGGAACCCTTGTCTCAGCATGAAATGTACATGATTTATGTAGACACTGCCAGCTTCTTTCCCTTCTCAGACAGAAAATGGCTCTATCTAGTCAGGTAATGTCACAATAAAGTAGTACTGTAGAAATTCCATCACTGAATGGTCTAAAAGAGACAGATCACCCAATCTATATTTCCACAGGCTTTGTAAACAACATGCTGAGCTCAAACAGCAGCAAGCAGCACAAAGGGGGTGGGGGGGACGAACCTGAACAATCACGATACCAAACTACATGATGTTAAACCACAGATTTTAAGCCAAATATTTTCCATGAGGGACTGATGAGAGCATTAACAAAGTGGAATAAACAAGGACAAGGACAATGCAATGCACTGATCAGATTTAGAGAACCTATTAGAATTACTGTTGGTGAGTTTTTCAAAACAATTCTCAATTTATCATCTCTTTAACTGTGCAGGATTTGAGTGCAGAAGATGGGCTCTGACAGGGCTGACAATCCCTGCTAACAGCATTCAGTATGATGCTAACACTTCCCAGCACATCTGCACCCATCCTACTTTTCCTCTCCAGGTCAGACTGGGACTTGTCCCACTGTATTTGCACATGCAGAGTTGGCAATTATTAATAGCTAATTTTTTAATGAAGAGGGAAATTAATCAAATCAATTTTTTCTACAATATTTCAGCTTCTTGTTTCAATCACATTTTATTCCTGAATCAGAGCCTAGTGGTGGGTTCAAAGTTCTTTGCCTGGACAATGTACAGCATTGTCACTATACTTATTATTTGCATCTAACTTGGCACATCTCTCTCACGTACATAATTAAATAAAATATTAGTACTAATGTTTTCTTGGTTTTGAATATCCAAATAAAAAGTATTAAAAGACAACCAATAGCCACATCAAGGATATACCACTACTGTCACATCAGTGTCCAGAAGCTCCACTCATGGTTTCAGCACAACAAGGTTTCTCAGTTTGCGAATTGCCCCAGTGGTTGCAGTTTTAAGGAAAAGAACACCATGTATGACACAGTTGGCTTGAGCCACTTTTGCTCTGTCAAGAAAAGACCAATTAGTGTCTTGGAAAATCAGTTCCTTCCAAAAAATCCAGACTTGCAGCTCATATTGGTAACTCTGCATCACACCATCAGTGTCAAAGAGAGATTGGAGTACAGGAATTGGTGGTGGGATTTACTCAATGAAGGCAAAGGAGATGTGTCACCACCTACTGAGATTTTTACTTATTTTCAAAGGTGTGAGTGTTTACAAGCTCCGTTGCCTCAAAAGTGAAAGCAGATCTAAAACAAAACTATGTAAGTCACTACTGTCTCAACTGACTTAGACAGCTGTTCTTGCTGATGGTATTTTTGCTTCTCGACATTCATGAATAAATTCCTTCATCTTAAACCTTATAAACATATAAGTTCATGAAAGAATCCACATGGCTCCTTTTATTTTTAGGAGATGTAATAAAATATTTATATTCCTCTGTGTCCCAAATATCAATTACTTCCTTCACTGAAAAAGTACATATGCAATGTGATTAAAAATTTACCCTACTACAAAACAATATATAATTAACTCATACATTTCCAGCTTTCCCTGACAGACATGTACTGTATACATCCACATCCACTCCTTTTAAAGCACACACACCATCAATTCATCCTTTCAAATTTGACAGGTAAGTAAAAAATACAGCTATTATCAGATAATGCAGCCACATGATCTCCTGGCAGCTACAAGCACACACAGCAGTTACCACTGGAGAAAGTCAGCATCTATTAATATGTGTTGGATACCAGTCTGATTTTCCCAGACTATAAGTTTCCAAAAGTACTTTAGCTTCAGAATTAATTTTTAGAGGTTTAAGAAAACACAAATTCTGAAATTTTTAATTTTTTTTTTAAGTTTTAAATTCCATGCAGTTATATTTGCATCCTTTTTCTTCTTCCTTATGACTTCTTCCCTCTTCCAAAAAAGAATATCTAGTAAAACTCCTTTAAACTTCATCCCAGTTAAGCTTTCATTTTCAAAAATTTTCTTCTGGATCAGAGAACATGAAATTCAATAGCAATATTTGCTTTTGTCACTCCAGTTAACATGGGAGATATGAGGAAAATAAAATTTTACTTAGAATTAATAAATAGTAAGTGCCTAGAGTAATACACTCTCTGCAATAGTCTTACAATAATATAGCCATGAAAATTAGTGGTATTAAAAACAATGCACAGTAACATAACTCGTGAAAAAAATCCCCAATCCAATCAGCAAATCCAATAGGAAATCAATGTTCATAAGCAGAAGCAGTACTGCAAAGCTGTGTTGGTGTTTTTAAGACTGGATCATCTGAAGATGTTTCTTTTTAGAAACTTTCCTAAATCTCTATAAAAATTAACCTTAGTGATATGACCGCAGGAGTTGAGAAAGACTGAGAAAATGATGCATGAAATATGTACAGAAATACTGTTTATGAAGACCAGATCCTATAGCAAAATACAACAGCTAACCAAAATTTGATTTCTGGCACAGAAAGCTAAGGGTTACTTCAGTTTTAAAAATTAAATAGCTATGATACAATTAAACATCAACTGGTCACAGTTAAATCAGCATAAATTAATGCAGATTTTCTTCCAATGTGGAAAGCCATTTATAGTAGCAGAAGTTAATTTTGTACCTATGAGGAAAGGGATCCTACCACTTTCATGGAAGACATATTGAAAGAGCTACACATTTTGTTTTCAAAAAATGCTCCAAGTTCATAGAAGTTTTGGTGTTTTGTTTTGTTGTTGTTGTTTGTGTGTTTTTTTTTTCCCCCTCCATATCCTTAGTGATTTTAACTTGCTAAGCAGAGATTCCAGGAGAGCCCCCACACTGCTTTTTTTGCTCCTCCTGCCCTCTCAGATGTAATTTTTACAGTTAGTATGGGCTCAGACCAGCTGTAGAGGAACCAGAGGGTTCTCAAGCAGAGGGCAGCAGAAAGAACGAGAGGAGAGAAGGAAAGAACTTTTGAAAAGGATGTTCCCCAAATCTGTTTACCTACATCCCCACAACCACACTGACCAACAGGGTGTTGTGGATTTATTTTCTTAGCTGTGGATCTGCTGCGGCCATCATATCCAAGACGAGAGGAAGGCCTGGCCTGTTGTATATACTCCCCTACAATGGAGAAAAAAAGCATTAAAAAGGGAATAAAGCTCTAGGAGCATGACTCTATGGATATACCCAAAAGTATATGGAAGTCAGGAGTAAGCAAAACTTCTCAAGTGTTCATGGGAGGTTGATTACATTCCTCTTGTATTCAGTGTTGGAAGATCACAAGGCTGTCTTCACGTCCCTATTTTTGGCTTTCTACAGTCTCTGCTAATATAAAATAGAAGGACTTCCCATCTGGATGGGTCTTCTGACAAGCAATAACAACGTACGATTCGATGGTTTCCAGCAGGAGCGCAGAAGAATGCACAGCGGAAAAATGTGTCTTTGAATTCATCGTTTTGGAACTTATTTTCATTCTCATTCTATGAAAAATTCATTTGTGCTATTAAAAACTGCTATGGCGGAAACCCAAAAATCCAAGCCAATTTCATAATGGAAAGCAATTAAGTTGATTGCTGAATGATAAACACCACATCTTTCTTCAATGGGGATACTGTTTTTGAGTAAGCAAACTGCTTTTCTGTTCATGATTTTAAAAGAATGCATCATAAATCTCTCTCTCTCAGAAGTTCAATGGAAAGGAAGCATTCATTAGAGTGCTCTTCAAAGTCTCAGCCAATTTAAAAGCTTATATACCAACAATGGAGGCAGAAAAAAGTGAAGTTACTCTCACACAAAAATATTAGGATCAGAAAATGTACCTCTATGAATCCTGACCTATATTTTTGCTTTTTAGGTATCTATTAATTTTTAGAATGTCTTCCTCTGAAATCTGTAGATTGATTTAAGACAGGAACAAGAGAGTTACTATGAAAGAGGCAGTTATTGTCTTCCATATATTTAAATGGCAAAGTTTATTTCTTGAGCAGGACCACAAAAACACAACAGAAGCTTATTGATTTATTCCCCGGGTCTAGGCTAGGCAAACTGTATAGGTTAAGTTCCTTTATTGTGAAAACCAAACCAACCTGCTCAAGAATTGACCATACCAACCTAGGAGTTCATACAGAACATGGATAAAGAACTTTAGCGCTAGGCAAATCCTGAGAAGAAAAATATTAAGTTATATCTGCAGTAGAGATAAGTTTTGAAAGTAATGTCAGGTGAGAGTTGGGGACAATAATTTGCAGATTCCTAGACTTCAGCATTTTTCTGCAGTAGCAAAATCACCAGTTACACAATGCCACACCTTACTATGGTTTGATCACAAAAATTTAAATTTGGTCCTTATATTCTGTAAGCTAAATACATTACAGATAAAATGTAGGAAATGTAAGAAAAATCAAACCCAGTAACAACGATAAAAAACCCATATAGTAATTTTAGGCCTTTATGGTTGAAAACTCTCATAGGTCATGCCACACATTAAGATCCTCACAAAAGACTTTAAGTCAAACCAGGGAGCAGAATGAAATGAGGTATTAAACCCTGAACAGAGTCCACTGCAGTCATGATTCTTCTGATCTAGAACTGACAGTATTCACCAACAGCTGAGATGAAACTCAAATAACATGGAATTATGTTATAAAATGACATTAGCTGAAGAAAAAATTTAATTGCTTGGAATTTCTCTCTTGTTTCTCAGAATTCTGTTTTTATTGTTTCATAAGGCACAGACAAGTTCCTGAGGTTAGAGACACTCCAGCTGTTGTATTTGAACAATACACAAAGAAGCAAATACTGAATGTAATCTGAATCTTTGGGTACACTAAAGAAAGTAACAATGAAACTAAAAAAAGTGAAAATTCTTAGCCAGCTGCTCCTCCCTTCAACTCTCTTCTGTACAGGTGAGGCTAAGACTTGACTACAAATAATACAGTATTTAAAAAAGAAAGGCATTTTATATTTTCATTGGGAAAATTCAATGTTTTTGGTGCTTTGTAATGTCAAGAACAGGAGAAGCTCTTCAAATTATGTCTTTAAAAAGAGATTAAGTAAGAAATATTTTGTTAAGCCATAAATATGGATGGAATTTGGAAAACAGTGAATAGTGCAAGCTACAGTAACCACTATCAGAAAGGCTGTAGTGTACAGAAACACCGCATGATTAGGCACAGCAGATTGCAAGGAAGGTATTCCAACTCCGAAGCCCCAAAGCCAACATGAGGGTATGAAAATTTTTAATACCAAACAATCACAGAATGTTTTGTGGGAAATGCTAGCTTATAGTGTGCTGACCAAATAGGATCTGGGTGCTCTAGATGATATTTGACCGAAGCTCAATTTTCATAGGGTGCTTGTGATTCTTGTAGATCACACCTCTTAAAGGACAGCCAAAATGGGCATTTTAAACTGGAAAGCACTGCTGGAGCCACAGAAGTGACCCCACTTTGCAGCAGTCAACTGGCTGCAGTGCTTTTGAGAACCTTCAGCAGTTCTGCACACAACCCAGCCTTTGAGATCTCTCTTTCAAGAGACATGCTTCAGCTGCCTTTATTTTAACCAACTGCAATTCCCTGTAAGCTGCGGCTCCTTCATTAGGTTTCTATTTGAGAAAAGACTAGCCTAAGCAATTTGTGAAGTTCTTAAAAGACATACACTGTCAGATAATTAAAGAAAAAAAATAACATGGCAGCCTGGCATGACTCAGCAGTCAAATATTTTCATTCAGAGCTATTTAGCATTAAAATTCAGACTGAGGTGCCATTAGTTATTTATGAGGGAAAGAATGTCAGACAAGTATTCCTGATTTTTTCAGAATTTCAGTTACAGTGAAGCTTTTATTTCCTTTTAATTTCAAGCAAACAATATTATTAGTGCTTAAGGCAGACAAAATAGCAGTATTATCATTATTCATTTAACATTATTATTAAAAAGTACAAGAACAAACAACAGAAGCCCCCAACCTCAATCTCTTCCTCCACCCCTCAAGATATCCTTTCTAATCCTATGAAAGCATCTGTCTTTGATTTCAAGTGGAGTACCTGCTGTGCAGGATGCAATTCCAATTCAATTTGTGTGCAACAAAACCAAATGGGTTGAAATGAACTCTGCATTTTAAAGATGTTTTTGTTTAATCATTACTATCACTCCTCTTTAATGAATACATTAATCAAGCAAAACTTCATGCAAAAACGGAAAGGCTCATCTCAAGAAACGAAAAAACAAACCAACGCCTCCCATCTTCATGATATCCGCTACTACTGTCAAACACTGTTACACTTTCCTTTGGCAGAACTTCAAATGTGTGTTACTGTAGGTTGTTTGGAGACGTTAAGTAGAAGCAGCAGCTCCCTCCAGAAAAAAAGTGGAGGAGGAAACAGGTGAGCTGCCACGTAGCCTCAGCTCTGCTGCTGAGCTGATTAATGGCCTGCTACATAGGAGGTACAGCCCTGGGCTTTCCTGAGCACCCCCTCAAAAGTCTAAAATTCCATTTTATTTTAAGGAAATAATAACAGTCACTACTGCATTGTCAGCAACATGAAAGAGCCATGTGCATAACATTTATTCAGACGTTTGAAATGTATTTGTTTCAAAACTCAGTATCAGCGAAAAAATTCACTATTTGGAAGATTTCCACCCATAATAAAGGGCACAGGGTTGACCTACAGAGAAAATTGTTTTTAAGAATAAGGCTATGTAAATACTCACTTCTGACATAAATTCAGTCACACCCATTATTTAGCTTATGATATTTATCGATACTTTTAAATCAGGGATTGAAGATGGATTTGTATGGGAAAATACCAGGAGAGAAGAACAGAAATTGAAACAACATCACAGCTTTTCCAGTCTTGCATTTCAACCATCTCTATCACCAAGGCAAAATTAAGGAGTTGTTGAAATTTAACCATCATAGTACACTGGAATAAGCCAGTTATCATTTCACAAGTAGAGTGGAGATAATTTAATATAACTTTCTCAGATGATAAATCATTTTACTTAAGTGTTTTTCATTTATAAGAGTTTTCCTCATTGAAATTTTCATACTCTTTCATCAGGGTAATATTTAAAATCCATTACTTTTCTCTTGCTTCATTTATGCATCACATTTTTTCCAAATGTTTAAAGCATTTTGGCTGGTCACTGCCACCATGTATCACATGCAAACCTAGGGAAAAGAGTTGCTGTACCAAAGTTGCAGTGTTCCTCTGAAAGACTTTGTTACAGAGCTAGATCTTTTCCAGGAGGAATTATCCAATAGCACTCCATTAAAGGATCATAAAACTTTTAAAGACATTTTATGATCAGGCCAGTGGCCTTTCCTAGAATTTCTCCCATGGCTTCCACAAATTTTATCTCAATGTGGAAACACAAAACAGCAGAGGAACAATCATATTGCTTAAATTAATTAGATAGTTGACCACTACAACAACAACAAAAAGACAGTGTTTCCAGTATCAGATGGACTAAGAGACATACAATAATATTACATAAAATTATAATAAACTAATTAAAACCTAGAATTTAGACTTTCATGTGCACTTTCAATCCCCAGAGAGTTCACAGTGTTTTGTAATATTTCTGGACAAAACTAGGGAGCAGAGTTGGCTATGATGATGCACAACAGACAGATGTTTTGCTGCTCTGGTGTTACCAACCAGAAGATCAGGTCCTGCCATTTCTGGAGTTACTGAGTAGGCAAAGGACAATTGGCTCCTCTGCACGATTATACAACAAGGAGCCATTATAAAGGGCAGGGGAAGAAGCATATTCCATCCACTGATGTAAAGGACTGGAATTCACTGTTATGCTGTATTATGACAACCACAGAACAAGTCTATTTTTATTTGTATATTTTAAAATCCATCCTGTTCAGAATCATTCCAGAAAAAAACACTCAGTGAGGAAAATGGGAGGCTCTGCTTCCATGATGAGCAGGGACTGCCAGATTCGGAATAGGGAAGGAGATGGCTCCTCAGCCTCATTACAGACTCCAGACGAATCAAGGCACATGTGAATTATGCATGAGGTAATTTGGAAAAGTTGTATAAAAAGTTAAAGTTGTGACTATTTGTCATCACTTTAAAAAAAAAAAAAAAGTAAAAAAACCCGTCACCATTAGCAATAACATTTATTTACCAGTTATTCCAGTGTTCTGCATTCAAAAGAATAGCTTATATTTTCTTTACTCTTTCTTCCAAATCCTCAGTTTGAAAAGCAATTAAAAGATATCCCCAGATATTCGTCTGCGAGAGACTCAACTTCCTGATTTCTGTTGTTGATAGATACGAAGCAACACCACATAGGGGAAAGAGAAAGAAAAAGACGAGAGAAAACAAGACATCCCAACCTTCTGTCAGGCACTTTACAGCATAATGAGCTATGATGAAAAACAAGTCAAACACGAAGAAAACAAGAAAGCTTGGAAATTTGATCTTCCTGACGGGATCGGGAGTAATTAATTATAACCCATGTGACCACTGGATGTCCCCAGTGTTCCTCGAATGCAGCGCAGACACCGAATCCATGCCAGTTACAAAACCAGAGGATCTGACAAAGAGCAAGGAGTGTGCCAGAACAGGGGTAGTGATGATTCCTACAGAAATCAAATTCCCAATGCACACAGATACACCTGTAGGAGCAGAACAGAGACCAGGGGAACAGCAGATTACACACTGAGAGAGAAACACTGTCTGAATACAGTTTCCACCAAGTTCACTTGGTGTCTACTCGATGCTTAATAATTCAACACCGAGAGAGGCTGGGTGACAGATCCTCAGAGGGAGCCAGGAAAGCAGAATTACTTCTGAGGAGATGTGAAGGAAACCTGGATGAGAGCATGGTGTGTCACAGGGCAGATAAAAAAGACCCTTGTGCAGTAGCAGGTGAGAGGAAAGGTGAGCAGGAGCAGGGATGCCAGCACCAGGCCACCGAGAAGCTGCCAGTCAAAAGCAAGCAAAAGAGCTGAAATAACAAGAGAACACCTGTAACACCATGGGGTGCGCTTCATATCAAAGCTTTGAGGTCACTGGTGGAATGAAAGCTGGAGAAGGCAAAGAAAAACAAAATCAAACCCCAAAATGCACCAGGAAGACTACTTCTACACATCCTTCTTTGGGGTCAGGTCATATGAGAGGTTTAAGTTCACATGAAGGTCTAGGAAGCTGAGGTGTTAGCATCAACTCATTTTTATTTATTTTCCCAGGTGACAAAAAGCCAGATCTGATTCTGCCATCAAGGAAGACCCAAGTGTCTTGCTGACTATGGTAAAAAGGAAAGAGATGACCTTATTTTTAAAGGAAAGAATTTCTTACAAATAGATTCTAAAGCAAACTTCAAGTCAATCACTACTCTGTGGACTTAGAAAGCTGAAGGTCTGATAGTTCATGACTTATTTTATTCTTGTAATGAGAGGTTACACCACAAAAAGCACCAGATCTGTCTCCACCTCCTTTCATTAGCACAGCTCCCTGATGTTAGATGTTGAACTACAAAGCTATGGGAAGGGCAGCAGTGGCTCACAAAAAATAATATTTGATGAGTGTGCACTCCGTAAAGGTGATATGTGAGTTTATTCTCTCTCCTCCATCTGAAATCCCCTTCCTACTACTTGTAGAAGCCTGATGAGTGAAGTGTCTGGCCTGCAGCTGACTTCACCTTGGATTTCAAAAAGCAAGATATAAAAAACCAAAGAGTAAAAGCCCTAGGAGAAAGATACTGAAAACAAATATAAATTGAAAACAGGTATCTGAATCAGACATTAAACTACAACATGCCAAACAGGCAATTAGTATTATGTTTAGTTATTATTTGTATTCTGATTAACTATAGAAGCCACTGGGACAAGCTACTGGACACAGAACTAAAGATAACTCTTTCAGCCTGGATATCTGGAAGGATTTACTAGAAGGGTTTTGTGTTTTGTCCTTTATTTTCCCCCCTCACACCCATAGAAGGATGGCTAGTCTGGTACAACGTGGATATTCTTTTGTTCAGATTTCAGATGTTCACAAAACAGAGCTGCACTGAAAAGGCAGTGTTTTTTAGGGGGAGAGCCCTTGGGGAAGGAAGTGCATGAATATATTTGAATAATAAACTAATTTGAGAATTTCATGGTTTGCAATTAAATTAATTAGGCACTCTGAATTACTGGACAGTGACTCTTCAAGCTTGTTCTACTCATTTTGAAGTGATGTATATATACAAATGTGCCAGAAAGCCAAGATCGCTTTTGTTCCCTCCCCCTGATCTCATCTGTACTTTCAGATCAGCAACTGACCATAGTACATACATTTTGTATGAAGAATAAAATGGATAAAGTGATGCTCAGATTTCATAATAAAAAAAAATAAAAAATTGCTACCTGTTAGGCTGACTTCTGGTAGTCACCACTCTGTTTTGCAGCATGTTGTCTGACAGACAGAATTCATTGTGTACATCTCAGCCTTCCAAAAAGTAGAGTTACTATCATGACTCTTCATCCAAAGATCTGAGATTGCTAAAAATGTCAGGGATGCTTTATGACAGCTGTTCAAATTCTGAGCAGTTTCTTTATAGCTTCTGGTTCTAAAGGAGGATAAGTAACATATCTAATCCTGAGACCTGATTACTTTCCCCAGTTTGAAATGGAGACTGTGCACTCTCATTTTCAGACTCGTTGTTAGAGAGTTCATTCTCCGACACCTCCTCCACTCTCAAAACATCACATCTCCACTTGACTCCAAGTTGAAGTAAAAGAGCTCCGTACCCTCCAGTGCTCAGCTTTTTGCTTCTTAATTAGGTGCTACAATTACATAGGCCTTAATTATGACTAACTTGTAAGTTCAGGAGAAAATAATAGAAAACAAAGGATCAAGAAACAGCTAAAATCCTTTAAGCCAAACATTTTGGGACCCAAAATTTCAAGATCCCCTTCAGTCTGCTGGTCTTACAGCCCAGAGAAGGAAGAATTTAACCTACAATATTAGGCTGTGACAGTAAGATAGACCCTTCAGAATCAGATTCCTCCAGTTTTAATATTATTTGAAAATGATAAGGCCTACTATGGAGTAATTTAAATTAAATCCTTACTATTAAAGATACAACTGAGCTCCATTAGTGTTTACTAAGAATTATCAGACTTTAGGAATTATGTAAACAAAACAAGAACTACAGAGTCATTGCTAAGGGTCCTCCCCAGCACCTCCACAGAAAAGGTTTTGCCCATACAAGCCAAAGACAATTAAAAGGTGTCCACAGAAAAAAATAAAGACTTTGGCCAAGTTTGTTCAGACCTTTATTCTGTGGCATTTTTTCCTTATCAGTCATAAGAAAGAAAAATTTTGCCCAGAGTTGCTATATTTATCTCTGATTAAGTTTTAGCTAATCGTGTGTGATATAAAATTCTTGTCTGAAATGGCTGTGTAGTCCAGCCTGAAACGTTCACACTGCCATGACAGAGCCCTTTAAGGATGATAAACCAGAACAAGACTACACAGTAAATCCCGTCTTGCACTAAGGGGTCTCACAAATTCAGTTTTAATTTTTATAAACAGATTGCTTCTTGAGTTGTTATTATTAGTGTGAGCTGGACAGCTTGAATTAGAGAATAATTTATTCCCTGTGCATTTCTAATTACAGAAAAGAGGTTCACTCACTGACACACTTGTCCATCTTGTTCTTTCCTGTCTTTCAGGCATGGCTGATTGCAGTTAAATAGACAGACCAGCACAAACTGCATGAGAAACACAACTCTGTCAAAAAAGGACTGAAGTGTTACCATTAATTATTCTGGACCATGTGCTCATTTACAACAGATCTAACACGAGAAATATTCTCAGAGGTGTCAAACAGCCTCAGTTTCATAGGTGCATGGGGGTAGGACTGACTAAATGTTTGAGTGACTGGTAGGATGTGACCTGCCAGAGACCCCTGAAGCTTGGGGATTTCATGTGCAATTTGTGTTTCAGCATTCAACAGATAATTTAAATTGGGCCACTCTGAGCATTTCTGAAGGATCTACATGCCTAAGCCTGTGTCGGAAGTGCACAAGTATCTAGAAGAAACCCCCACCCAAGCAACCAAAACTCAAAATCAACCAAACAAAAAAACCCCATCCCAACACATTTATGAGCATCTGTGCAAGTGACTGTTTGGAACTCACTACATCTTAAAAAGGCTTGAGGAAAGTGAAATTGCATTTACTAAAGAATGTTGAAAGGTAGGTGTAACAATCACTGGGTGCATAGGAAGGGAGTTTGAAAATGCTAACTGGGGGAAAGAACAAAACCTAAATCACCATGATTTAGTTAACCCTTGCTATAACAGGGGCTGTTGTTTTAAATAATTGAGCAGAAAATAGTTCACTTTAGCCATTAATCAGATAAAAAAACTTTGCTAAGGCAAGAATCAATTGACTGGTAATTCACACTGGAACTGAAAAGGGAAGCAGCACTGTACTTAACAAGTTACACCCATCAGTTACTTAAGCCAGAACTGCATAACCTTGTCTGGTCAATTTATTTATTTATTTATTTTGAATACAGGAAATAGGTACTTTAGGAGTGCCTTCACTGCCACTGTATTTAGACTTTTTAACATCTGTGCAATCAAACAGACAAGACCTTCATCCACCCTCACCTATTCTAATAAACAATTTCGCACCCCAAGCAAGGAGCAGCAACCAAATGCTGCAAGAACAAAGCATACCATGATGAAGCTACAACATTGTCAAATAGCTAAGAATCACCTCCCTCCCCTCCTCGTGCAGTTTGTTGCTCTGTGTTGTTGAAACTGCTTCCTTGTTTTTGCAAGACCTGTATAATTTCTGTACTTGGATTTCTGCAATGAAGTTTCTTCCTGAAAGTCAGAAATTCCCTTGCTCTTTTTCACTGAATACGTAAGGCTGCATAATATTTTTGGTGCTTAAGGTTTTACACAATATTCTCACTATTAAACTTTAGTTTACAAACAGCTTAAGTTTAAAAGAGCATTTCCACTAAATGACAGCTCTTTATAAACAGTGACAAAGCTTGTTGAGGGGGTTATCATCTGTCAGTGTGATATTAAAATCTCTCAGGTTTTTCAACTGAATATTTTAAAAAGGAGCAATTTCAAGACAACAGCAACACTCTTTTGGCTGAAAAACACCAAGGTGAAGAAATGCAGAATTGCATGTAATGCTGGATTCAGTTTCAAGCAGCATCCTCTTGCAACTATTGCTTTACTAGTCAACATTCGTTTTGAATTTATGTTTTTTCCTAGTATCAAAGATTGCTTCTTTCTGGCTGCTAAATAGACAGTATCTTCGTATCATTTTTATTGACCATGCAAAAACCCCCTCAGATACCTTGTTGTGCCTTTTACTAAGTGCTACCATAACGACTACTCCCAACCTCATCAGCAATCCTGCTTCTGAAGTTTGCATGACATGACAATGAAAGCACTAGGGATGTGGTTTGAAAAGATGCTTTTTAACAGGCTACAAAGCAGGTAGGACAAATGTCAACTGCTTTAGGGTTTGTTTTTCTGTTGGTGTCCTCCCTCCTTCTCAGGGTTTTTCAGGTTAAGTGCTTCAGCTTTCAAAACATCTCTTCTGATTGGAACAGAAAAAGAATAAATATATTTAAATAATAAAAGGAGAATCTAGAAAATATGCACATCTGCATTCAGCCCCATCCAGTCAGTACACTCTGCTGGGAACACAGGACTTGGTTTCAAAACCTCTGTTCAAAACTAAGCTGTTTCAGATGTGATAGCACAACCACTTGAACAGGAGTTTCTCATATGAACAGGAAAGAAGCCTAACCCTCAAAGATGTAAAGCTAATATCTGC
This sequence comes from Sclerurus mexicanus, assembly GCA_013396755.1. Taxonomy (NCBI): domain Eukaryota; kingdom Metazoa; phylum Chordata; class Aves; order Passeriformes; family Furnariidae; genus Sclerurus; species Sclerurus mexicanus. The sequence continues at coordinate 289,423 of VWZF01004053.1, forward strand.
AATATTTTCTAGACTCGTGTATTTTCTCAGAAGTTAGAGAATAGCAGCAAGAATATTTTGGCTCTGCATAAAATCGTGATATTTGGAAAGGTGGCAGACTACTCCCCAGTCAAATGTAGATACGCATACTCCAATTTCTTTACTTAATCTGGAGGGAAATAATCAAACAAAAAAACTAATCCCCAAACAAAATAAACAAACAACTCCCCACCACCAAACAAACAAAAACTTCCAAAGTTGGAAAACATGCTGGTCATACAATATTTTAAAAAACGTTTCTGCCAATTTTATTTTTGAGAGCACGAACCCCCAACAAAATATCTCTTTTAAAATTTGGCAGTCAGAGTGCAATATCCAGTACTCTGTAGAGATGGATATCTTCAAAACACTGAAAAATCACTGTCAAAGCCATTTCTTTCACTCTTATTACCACTGAGTATTAGAACTGATTAACTAAAGAGTCAGCACCAATACCTGTAGATTGCATGAGGTTCAGATGTCAACCTTCTCTGAATCAAGGAAATCTATATTTAAAGTTACAGACAGACTGAAACTAGAATAATTTGAAGTACCAGACCAGTAGAATATGACTTCTGTGGTGAGACTTCCTAGAGACCAGGTAGAAAGGAAAACGTAATTTTTATTCTATTCAAAACAGAGACAACATGAGGAGACTTCTGAATTTATTTTTTTCTTTTAATTAAGATGAAATACAAGTAAACTTTCAAAACACCCTCTGGAAGGTAGTTGCACTTGCCATTGCCATGGCAGATCAATACATGTCAGAACAAGCAAAAATTAAGCCTAAAAGCTTTAGCTCTCTGCAGCTCTGCTCTAGGGCCACAAGAAAGGTGTCCTCCTACCTCATCATTCCAACTCAGAGTTCCCACAGGAGCTGAATAAGACCAATTTGGGTAACTAGTTGGTCATTCCTTCCACCAATGGCAGAAATCAGGTGTTTCTAGAAAATTTACAAGAACTTTCAACTAATAGAAGTGGAAAGATATCCAGAACAGACCTTGACTGCTCAGTTTAATGCCGTAAAATTATTTCCAGGGTAATTTAATCAGACATTCTCAGGGTTCTTTACCAAAGAAAAAGAATTCTGAGTGTTACTCTTCTTTTCATACCCAGGGAATCTGATTGAAATAAATTAAATAACTTGCATGAGGACACTCAAAGCCTGTGTAATGTCTGATCTGGTTTCTACCTTTTGACTACTACTGCAGAGTCTTAATAACTCCCTCTTTCCTCCACAAAGCTGCAGGCTTCAGCAAACAAAGCATTCCTTATAGCTAATTGGTATTACATGGAAACTCAACTGCTCTTATTTACAAAACTACAGATTTATGTCAAGCAAAGCCAATTATGCTTAATGTTTAAACTATTGCAGGTGCTCAATGACATTGTTGCTAGGCAGTAGAAGTGAAATTGCTCTTTTAATGCATCTTGTTCCAACTAGGAGCATGTGTTTTATCATCAGTGCAAACTTAACAGATGGAGATCTTAATCCTCTTCAGTGAATTTTCCTCACCCACCCATATGCAAAATGGTGTCCCACGCATTTGGACTTAACTGAGGTGCTCAATAAACTGTCTGGGACAGAACTTGCAGTTTTCGTATGTGTGTACATGGATACAGTATAAAAGACACATTAAACAACATTAAAAAGAAATCCCAAAACTGTACCAGCAGTAACCAGACATACATTTGGCTATTCAAGGTTAGTAGTGATGTCTGCTGAGCACAGTACCTACTGAAATAGTTATAACCAGAACTGCACAAAAGCAACTTCTTCCAAAGTCAAGACTGACTCTAGAGTCCTTTATACTAATTTCAGTCTGTGCTGAGAGTTTTAGAAAATTTAGGCAGTATTCAAACAGAAAACTAAACTGGGATGTTCCTTGTCACTCCTAACCTCACTTAGGAGGCCTCTTTTTCCACATTTCAAAACTATAATTCTTTATGGTGAGGATTAAAACATTCACATCTTGGATTTACTTCATGCAAAGTAATACAGCACATCAACAGGTGATCTCAAACACAAGCAATCAGATCTGAATATTTTGTTATCTCCCACGAAAACCGCCATATATCTGAAATGTTGAACAAAAGAAGGCTATCCTAACATTTTCCAGCTGCTTATTGCACCATTTCACATGCATACATGTCTCCTTATTTTTTATTGTCCTCTAATTTTGTCAGTTCAAGAACATCCCTGTCTGTTGGTTTTAACTGCTAAATTGCTGTGTCATAACAGCAAACATGACTGATAGACTTTTGCATGTAGCTTCCTCTGCACCAAAAACTGAAATAAGTAAAAATCCAGTAATTGTTACTTCCCTTTCTTGTGCCATCCACATAAAAGGCCAATTTCTTTATTAAATCTGATAGAAAAAGCATTCCTCTAGTCCATGTGAAGAAGGCAGAGAGCTTTGTTTATCCCAAACCCCATTCTAACCCCTGTCTTCCAGAGTACCTCTTTATGAAGGCTACCCAACTGCTTCCTTCACTACTGGAAGCTTTTCTTGCATGACTGCACGCCAGAGAAGTCCTGTTCAGGGTGTTAAAGGAGTTAACTAATCCTCTTTTTCTTGCAGAATGATCTTCAAAGACAACTCAGCTGCAATAGCTGCATTCTATTATCTGCTGTCATCTATTCTCACATTTTGATTTCTGAGGGGGAAAAAAAAGAAACAAACTGGTCTTAGGAAGTTTGAGGTCATTCAGCCTGAGAATGCATCAAGGGAAACCCTTTATCTTAAAATCAGGTTAGATTTCTTGTTCTCCTATTCTTGATGTAAATACGTCCAAATTGCTGTTATTTTTGCACTTAAAATTATAAAATTATCATTACGTGTTAAAAGCATTTCCAGTCCAATTATATTCACTGGCCCAAATCTTAGATTTTACTCTTTAATTACATAGTTCTTCTCCTTTTGTGTGTAACTTTCAAATACATTGACAGCAACCACATATCTCCTGTTAGCAGACTCCAGCCAGCATTTTTGTAGTTTTTCTGTGCCAAGACAAAGGCCAAGCCAAGTATTCAAGAATTTCTGAGGAAAGAAACTGAGAATTTTCATGGCTTAAATCTGAGTTTATCACAATACAAGTACATTTTAGAAAATAATACCTTACAAACAAAGAACTGTCAGGTGGGATGGGTGAATTTACTCAAATATGTAGAAATTGGCCTGTCTCCCACTCTGCGGTGGCCTCAGATAAAGATCCTTCAGCCTCTTGCTGCCTCTTCTCTCACAGCCCCAGATCCAGCCGAGTTTTTGGAGAGTTTGTCCCTTGCTGGCAAGAGCCAGGATAAGGCAAGCAGGCAGCCTTCCCACCCCCCCACCCCCCTTATTACAGGGCAAACAGGGAGTTGTACACTCAGTTCTGCCATCAAGACATGACATCTCCCACTAGTCAGAAAGCAGATCTTTTACATGGATGAACATTTCAGATAAAACTTGTAGAAAGATATACTTCTTCAATCTCCACTGGGGCTCCCCAGGACTCTTTATTACCATGAATATATTAAACAAGTTCCACAAAAACCTCATTTCCAGATGGATACCTCTCCTTTCTACAATATCTGTTGCCATCTGGGCTTTAATGGCTCCCTCAGTCACCTTGTAGCTCTCCTGCTGACCCTGATCTCCATTTTCACAAGTTATTTCCCATGGGGCATATGTCAAATGTTTACTGAAATCAATGTAGATCATCTCTACTGTGTTTTGTTTAGAAAATGAATTCTCATTACACAGGCATTAAGACAGTCTGGCAAATCTACCTCTGATACATTTGTGTTGCTTTTGATTAAATTTTCTTTATCTCATGACTTTAAATATTTTTTTAAATTTTTTTGGAAAGAATTAAATATTAGTGAAATCAAATTAACAGCTCCTTACTGCCTTCCTTCCTGCTTCTTGGGTATATTTACTAAATTTTCCTCCCTCTTCCACAACACCTAACCCAAACTTACAGCATTAAATACGGTTAATGGAAGACAAGTGACTTCCTTTACCAGCATTTCCACAGTTTCAGCTCACAAACTACCCTGTGTCACTTTAGTGCATTATATTCTTTCAATTCAGTTTCTCCTGTGGCAGAGCCCTCCTCATATCTAGCAAGCTTTTTTGACTTAACTACCAGTTCCATTATGAACATCTTGATATCAAAGTGCTCTTTTAGCTTTTGGGTTCAATGTTTCCTTATCACATAAAGACTGCACTTCTATCCTCACTCTTTTTAGTAATATGACTTTTAAAAAGAAATGTTAAGTGCTAGATTAATATCTCTCACAGTAACAAAATCAGCCAATTTTGCTTAAAATTGTGTAGATCTTTAGACTGGAATTCATTTTACTAACAGTTTTTTCACCCCATTTCCAACTGCATCTACCCTTTCCCAAGCTTTTTTTTCCTAATTCCCTTCACCCCTGCAACCATTTTGATGTAAATAAGTTCTAGTCACCAGTTCTCCTACTAACAATTTTCTTTATATCATCCTTTATGAATGTCAAATCTCACAGTACTTCTGCCAAATAAGACAGGATGCCTCAGCATCAATTTTTCATGGCATTGACTGATGACTGGTATACGGTTTCTAGTATATTTTGGGGTAGATTTCCAAGCAATTTGCAAGGAAGGTTGCAAAGCATAGCTGTGTCCATTTTAGTGACAGGGAAACTAAAGCAACAACTGGCAGAAGGCAAAGTAGCAGATCAGCAGCAGATCCAAGAACAGAACATGAGTCTCTCACCTTTACAAGAATCAACCAGCCAATATCAGACTCTAAATTTACTTGTAAATGATATTGTTGCAAAGTAATTTGCTAAATAAATGCATACATGTTTATTACATTTGAACCATTCCTAAGTACAAATATATGCGGATACCTATCTATTTCCATATAGAGATTTAAAGTCTCTTTCCATTAACCATGCCAAAGAGTGACCTCTCCTTCCCCTCATTGTGAATTACAACAGTGCACCCTACTACAAGGACAAATCCCATGACAAATGTTATTTTGTAAACTTAGAAATAACATCATTATTCATCAGATAATTCACAAATACATTGGCAGTTTCATCTAAGTATGCTAGGTAATTTATCACCAGAAAGGTGGTGGATAACACAGTCAAAATTTAGTCAAACAAGGGTAAAATTTTATCAGGTTTTCCCCATAGGAGACAAAGGGGGAGAACTTTCCAGGATGGTATCATAATGCTTGATGTTTTTTTCATGGTTCAAAAGCTTTTCTCCAGGAAGACCTCCTCTGAATTCATTGGTGTAATCCTCATGCAGATTGTTGTATCTGGGGGAGATGACAGAGGAGGAAAATACCAAAATAATAATCCTTTCAGACATTAGCTTCACCCCTTGTTTATTGGGCAACACTTTGCAAAGTACAGAGTTCTAGGCAGCGAAAAAAGTAGGACAGTGATATGCATTTTTCTAGAGCCTTTCTGAACTTCAGGATAAGTGCCAAATTGAATGCAGAAGTTAATAATACCTCTAGTGTGTCTTTTAAACAAATTTAAAAAATAAACATGCTTTTTTCCTCAGAGAAATTTTAGTACATTTTTTCTAATTCAGAGTTTTGAAGCCTCATTTCCCCCGATGCCTAAATCAGTGTTTATCTGAATAGTCCCCACTCTGTTTTTTTCTCCCCTCTGGGAGAATTCCTATTCAGCACAAAATGAAACAGTTACATTTGACCTCAAAAACCATATTTCTTGTATGTTTTGGGTTTTTTATTGAAAAATGATGTACCATGAATCTGAAGTGAAAAATTATTTGAAATAAAATTTTTTAAACTTTTTTCCTTACTTTTAGGAAGATTGGAGGTTAAAAAATTCATAAAAATATGTCAAGTTGTGGAAAAAATTTTTGTTGAGTTCATCCTGATTTTATGGCAACTTTTTGACAACTGAAACCTTTTATTTTCAGCAGTAAATGTCACAAATGAAAATTTTACAGAAGAATAAAATCTCATAAGAGGGATACAAAGTGCATGCAGGAGAAACATTTTTCTTGTGACTCAGGTCACATTTAGAAGAGAATCCCATTGAAATAATTGACAAGATGCTATGGTAAACTTTGGTGCTGCAAAGTTGGTGCTAAATGTAATAGAAAAAGCAATACTTTTGTCAAGAGCTATAGAAATGCACTGCCCTTGAAGTTTTCTATTACTGTTATCATCAAATCCGTGCTTCATGGAGGTTTCTGAAGGATTTCCATAGAACTGTCTCCCAATGTCTAAGAGTGAATGCCACTTGCATATGACCCTTCCCAGTCCTGGTGACACAGGTTGCTTCTCTCCCTCTTCTTGACTACAAGTATTACTTATAATGCTGGAAATAGAAAGTTACCTGTGATAAATGTTCTGGGATACAGGAGGCAGGCTGACTTTCAAACCACCCCAGATGGAAGAGGGGATCGCAACTGTGAGTTCCTTGTATTTTACAGGCAATGTACAGGAATTAAGCCTACACTCTACAAGGCATAAAATTCCTTCCTGTGTGGGGGCTGAGAAATTATGTTGCCTCCAGCAGAAAGTTGCTTTCATCCTATGCCCAGTAGAGTACCAGAAAACACAGGGGGTTGTGCTGTGGAAACCACTGCATACAGCATTAATCTGTAGTGGTCTGCTGCTTTCTTACCACCCCTCTGCCCACTTGCCCTGTACTAAAGATGCAAGCAGTATTGTTTTCTATATATTGGTACTAAGCCAAGCACAGTGGAGGTCAGTTCCATGGCCAATGTATCTTTGTGCTCCCATCTAAACTCCACGCCAACTATTTATGTTTTTCTATAAAGAATATGATGCTCTTTTTTCTTTAAGGCATTTTTATATTAATAAGACCCCATAAGTATTTTAAGGCTAATGACATCAGTCTTTTTTTTTTTACCTTAGCATACTTGTGCTCTGAAATCTCTCTCCACATATGATCTATTACAATCAACTCTTTATTACATACTACTTTACAGATTCTACAAGAACCTGTACCTACAAATGAAACATCAAGATTTCATTTTCTCACACATACCTGTGTGCAATGGTCCAGAATCCCAGGGCGTTCACCATCATTAAGGAAGCCAAGAAGAAGAAGAATCTCTCCAATTTACCTTCATGCAGAAAGTGTGGAAACCAATTGCCTGGTAAAGCAGACATTTGAAGCAGAATTAGTTCACCTTGCAGCAAGAAATGTGGCTCAGATGGAAGACACGAAGACAACTTTGTGTAAGACACAGTCCCAGCAGGTGCTCTGAACCCCCCAGACGTGTTTATATAGACTTCATTCTCACAGCTTCCATAGTTTCTTTGAGTCTACACTATATGTTTGCTCTTGCTTTGCGGATGCAGAATAGAAACCTAAATAAACTAAAGAACCTTCCTAATAAATCTGAAGTGTACTGGAAAACCTAATTCTGCACAGCTACTCCTGTAGTGATTGGGCCACCTTTCCTCTGTATTATCCTGTGCACACAGCTAAATGAATGTTAAATGTGAAAGTTCTGGAAAGAGCTGGAATTAAGGTATCTGGTAGGAATCCTTGTTCATGCCTCTCATACTTTTAATAAGTTCTTAATGAAAAACATTTTAAAAAATTTAAAAAACCCAAAAACATAAGAAGCATTTGCTCAGTGCCTTGAACGGTACTCCATTACCAAGACGGCCCCTGACATTTTACTTTACCTTTCTTTATAGGTCCCTTTAGCAACATGTCCTTCTCTTGCATCCAGTGTTTATTTGCATGAATCAGACCTTTTTCTAACCAAGGCTCTCGTCAATAGTGTCTGAGACATTTTGGCAGTTTAAACTCCATTCAGCAGAGGACAGAATCACCTCTGTGCACACAGAGGCTTCCCTGCCTGTGTTCCTGTGTGCTTCAGTTTACAAGTGTATTGCTTTCAATGTTCATTGCAACAGGTCTGCAAACAAGTTGAGGTGGTAAATAACTATGGAAATCAAAACGCTTAAAAAGAAAGCCAGCCCCAGTCAGTCTGCAATTGAATACAGTAAGTACCTGAAGCACCATAATCAACTAGAGCAAAAACATAAACCGAAGGTGGAAAAGAAGTTACAACAGGAACTCAAGTTACAGAATATCAGTGAACTACACAGTGCTGTAATGACCATTTACAGAAGTTAGAAATACAGAATATTTATTGCCTTTGAAAAAGGCAGATAGACTGTCTTCATTAGCAATTAATGAAGAAATATAGAGTGTGATGCAGCTGATGCTGAAAACGTGATGCCCACACTATCAGGGGTGTTCACATCAGACCACTTTCCGCAGACAGCTGGAACATATCACACATGATCACTCTTTTTACTTTAGCTCCACCCAAAAGGAATGCAGTTGTTTTTATGCTCCAAGATCATTCTGCGATGCAAATCAGAGATGATCAGGAGATTCAGATTAAAAGCACACTCCTGATCTGCACTAAAATACCACCATCAATGTGCCCAAGGTCACCTTTCTTTGCTACATCATAGTCTGGTATCCACTCCTGCCCATCTAAGTAGTGTGGTTATTCCTCTTGAACGATCTAAAGCAGAAAGGAGGAAAACCAGCCTTCTTGTACAGCTGTGCTGTACAAACCTGATAGCCTTAACCAATCTTTTGGCCCCTAATGCTATCTTTAGCCATCAAATGCCATCCTTAACTAGTCAATGTTTTACTCATGACACAGCAGAGACAGCAGTCAAAGGAGCCACCCCAAACACCCAGTCATGTATTCACATTTTTCTCTTCCCTCCACATCTTAGTGTTGTAAACACATTTCTTTTTAAAGCTGTTGCCTTGAGCTCTCCTGGGATTAACAGAGAAGACATGCCATCAGTGTAGCAGTTTTCCAAACCCGTCTGCAGTTCTCTCCATGCCCCGCTACCTTTCTGCCTGTCTCAGAGCAGCACCACTTCACCACTGCCTGCACCACTCCTTTTGCAGTGTTATCTCAGAGCGAGTTTTAAAATGTATCAATTAACATTGTAAGTTGACCGAGCTCCTAGGCGCTATAACTTCATTTTAACAGCTTATAAACTTTTACTGTCATAATTACAATCAGGCAGTTTTTCATATTGCATCCCCCAGTGGCCAATAGAAGTCAGAGAGAGAACGCATGGAGCTGATAAAAGAGAAAGCACACTTGGGTTCGGTGCTACAGCTTGTCAAAGCAGAGTTCACAGTGTCTGCTAGGTTATTCACATTGGCTGGGCTAACTGTATGAGCAGCAGGAGCTTCCTAATAGAATGGCATTTACAATGGAACCTGAACAGAAAGCATGCACTTAAAAATAGCACTGAGTGATAAAAACAAATAAGTAAAAATAATTTAGCAGCTTCTAAGAGAATGGAGTAAAATGGACCTTTGAAACTGTCTTACCGCTAGTGAAGGCACCAGATGGAAGCACTGAAAGTGGGACATGTTGGTTCTCTGTGGGTAGGTGGGCAGCCTGGAAAACAGGAGATCTGAGTCCTACTCCTACTTGACCATCAGTCTCCCCTACAGCCTGAGTCAAAGATCATTGCTCTGTCTCCCCACTGCTTCTTTTAGTAATTGCCAGTGTTTAACCAGTGAGGCTAAGATAATGACACAGTTTTTGGAAAACCCTGTATTGTAAATGGGCAACAGCATAGGCAAAATTGGATTGGGCATAGTAAGGCTCCAGCTACCACAGCACACTTTTTTCTCTGTCTAGTTTCCTGCTCTGTCCAAAACAAGAGACAGGAGCAAAGTGTTCTTTTCCTTTCAGAAGGGGGCAAAAAGGTTTGTCACTGGTGTCTTTCTCTACAGAGGAACAAGGATGGCAGCAGTCCTAGGATATCCAGACTGTAGACCTACTGCCCATACGCATTTTCAACAGTGGATGCAGGAAAGCTTAATAACCATTAACCATAAGCAATGTAACCATTGCTTATTTTCAGCCAAAAATATTTACTTCTCGCTCCTTTTTCTTCCATTTTCCTTTTAAAATAAAAATTTTTCCATGAAAGAGGGGATAAACCTGGACTACATTTACTTCTACTTACACTCACTTGACAGAAAATCCTCTCCTCTGCTGGCAGGAAGCCTTAGGAGAATAGTTGTCAGTGCTAAAACATCACCCACGTGTTTCAGGCACCAAAACTCTCTTTAGACACTTTCATCCCTTACCCACCAACACCTTCTACAAGCTGTCTGCAGACTCCAGCACCCTTCACTGACTGGGTTTGGGGTTCATACTCAGGATCTTACTCTCAGCCACAGACATCAGGAACTTAGTGGGCCAGCTTGTTTGTTTCTCCTGAAGTAAAGCACCCTGGACACTGCTGTGTTTGAAGAGTCCAGCACTTTCTCATCCTTGGATCAGTATGCAACATGCTAATAATTCACTTTTCCCCAAACAGACTGCCCTTGGGTTCTATCACTCCTTTACTTTTCTGTGGAGATTGCCAACAGAAGTGTCAATTACAAGGTTGGTTTATCATAATCGGTCACTGGGAATTACTTTCTGCAACAAGCTTCTGATTTCCATTTTTATTCTAGCAATAGAAATACTTTTATGAATCACCACAAAGAATCAGAAGTTTCATTTAGCTGCATTATTTTAAAGATATTGGTTAGAGGTCAATTGGTTTTGTATTTTATGGCAAATTTAAAACCAATGAGAAGATTAAGTCTTGGCAGAGTCAATTCCTCAAGCCTGATCTACCATCATGGAAATAAAGTATCTAGTAAAATTCCACTGACATGTTGCAGTCCTATCAATTTTGCATCAGAATTGCTCAGTTACTACAAGAAAAAGGAATATTATACCACACCAAACACCTGGTCCTACCAAAACAGGCAGAGGTGTAGGTGAAGCAGAGATCAGACATGGACAAAAACTTTCCTGGGCTGCTTCTGGGGGATGACTGACAGTGACAAGCTGCTGGCAGTATTAGCCATTAAAGATGTGGAGAGGGCTGTAAATCAGTCTTCAACAAATAATGGTGCACACAACGTATCTGTTACTAGGATGGCACCCTTGGAGAGCTCAAGGGAAAGCCTAGAATTGCACAGAAGGGCACTCAGGATTTTTACTGAATAACACCATCATATTTTATTATGGGGCAAACACTGAAGACAAAGCAAAATAGCCACATGTCAGAAGTTAGTCTCTTCAGTACCATTCCTGCATTTTTGCATCTATCCTGCAACCTAGACTATGATTACAGAAAAAAATTAATTCATATTTTTGAAAAGGTTTGTATTGCCTTCCATCATTTCATCAACTGAGTGTTTAATCATATCCAAATTAAAGTCTCAGTCTACCTCTAATCCTTACTAGCTAAGTAGGCAGCAGTGGACACCACCATCTAGACTGCAAGAAATATCCTTTAGCTTTATCATCTTTGGTATTTAGAATCACACAAGGTTTCAAATGAAAAAAAAAAAGAAAAACAAAAACAAAACAAACCAAACCCCCTCAAAAAACACAACCAAAAAAACCCAACAAATGCAAGCCACAATAAAAAAACCCAGTGGTTCTTTAAGTACTGCATCTGGGGCAGTTTCCTTCACCTGACCTTTTTTATTTTTATTTCTTTTCTACAGATTTATGTTAATATTTTTAGAGAAATGTATTATGAAATGATTGGCAGAGGAGGACAGGTTTTGTCTTGCATCTTCTTCTGTTAAAATGTTAGGAGAGGTAAGAGATCCAAAAGAAAGCAGTTTCCCATCTTGTACTGAAAATATCACTGTCACCCATCATCTGTTTGCACTCATCAGATTTTAAAAAAAGTCTTCTTTTATCATATTCACACCATGCTCCATAGATGCGTTAAAAATGATTAATGCAGCTTTGAATGACTGATATCTGATCAACTTTGCCAATAAAAACCCAAATAAAATTCTAAACTAGTGACATGAAATAGGATATAAAAAGGTTTACATTTTGTCAACACCCTCTGTGCTTCAACACTTCAAAATACACAGTAGAGGATCTACTTCACTGTAGAAACATGGCAAACATGGCCTCGTTGCTTAGAGATGGGAGAACCAGAAATAGTCTTGGCTCAGGTTTTAGTGAACCAAGAATCATGAGACAAGACAAAAGCATTCATAGCCCTAGAGTCACACACTAAACCCTGTTAAATCTTACAAAACTATCGCGTGAACACTATTTTCTCTTTCAGAAAATGAGAAAGAACTTCTAATATAAATAAATTAGCTGAGCATTTTTAGGAATTAAAAAGAAGGTTCTGGTTGGTTTGCTTTACTCCTGGTTTCATAAATTGTCCAGATACCAACTATTTTACAAGCTCTTTAAACAGAGCTGAAAAAAATACCAACTGTCAGTAATGAGAATTTAATTTGTGTAACTGGACTGTAATTTGACCTAAGAGAGGTCACAGTTTTAATCCCTAAATCACTGTCATCTTTAGAAGGTTCAACAGGTAGCCATTAGGCTTTATAAATTTAAAAATTATTGTTTTTCTGCTCTTTAGTTTTTCATCACAAGCACCAAAGAACACCATAAGAAGCACAATGGAAAAGTCTGGAAAAAATACAGATGGAACAAAAGAATTTTGTTTATAACATTTTCTACCAAACCAGGAGAAAAACAAAACCAGGCCTAAAATCCTCCTTTGGTTTCCTGCTTTGATTTAGGAGTCAGCAGGACAAAAGTCTATCTGGGATGAGTAGAGGAATCCTCTAAGTCTTCAGTCTGAAGCATTATAAAACAAATGAGGATACAGGAATATCTCCATCTTTACAGACCGTGAATTGCATGAATTATGGTAATTTGGAATTATTTCTCCTATTCAAGCAAGGAACACTGGGAAAGAGATGACCAGTGAGATTCCATTTATTTTTAAAAGTGAAAAGTGAGAGTCCAATATGTTGTTTATATACTAATAAGGAAAGTAATCTCAACACTCTTGTAACTAGAGAACAGAGCAAACATTAAACAATTTTCACTTTATTTTTTCTAACACCTTTCAAGTTTTCAGAGGACGTTTCCTATTTAGGGGTTTATTCAGTCCCATTACAGCACTTTAATCTGAATACAGACTCTCACTGAATCACTTGAAAATTTCAGAGTGACTTCTGCTCAGGATAATGGTGGGGTCAATTCCACCTACAGGAACAGCAGGTCTGACAAAGTTAAAGACAGACATTATAAGGTCTTTTTTCTTTTTTTCTCAAATCTATGTAGAAAACTTTGCTATCCAACCACATAAGAGTGAGCAGTATTTTAGCCAGGATACTTCTTAGTTTGCTCAAGATTTTTGAGCAAAAGGGGATAGTGTGTGGTAACTGCAGCCTGTGGAGAATTTGGAGAGTTCAGCCTTCTTGGTCCCAGCCAGGATAAGAATTTGAAGTCTCTGTTAAAACAGTATTTCTGGCAAGGAATGAACATTTACTTTTTTGAATCAATTACGTGATTTCACATAGATTTACAGAAAAAATCACCTTGTTAAATAACGAGACAAAAATCTACTGAATTGCAAACCAAATGCAAAAATTGTTTTTCTCTATCACTTTGTATAAAAATACTCTATAACTAATTAATGATATAATAGTGATACAACATAGGCAAAATATTTTGGTGCTGACATGATGCTTAATTATTTTATAATTATTTAATTATACCCAAAGTAAAACTGCAGTGAAATGTCAGTTTTACTAAATAGTTCAACCTCAGAAAAATTAATAATTTCCATACTTTAGGGGGAATGGAAGAAAAAAGTCAGCAACACAGTCCTTCTTAAACCATTTGTGCCATTGAACCCATATTACACTGAACCCACATTACACAATGAAAAACAATCTGTTCCATTGGGGGGTACAAGGAGCTCACCTCTCCACAATGGATGCCTTGTTACTTAATAGTTCTTTGCCTGCCTCATTTGTATAAATATTCCTGGTTTTTACCCATCTCTAGGTGATGTTTTTATACCTCATTATAAAATTTTAATTGAATTTTTAGCTTAAAACAAGCACTGCATGTCAAAGCATCATTTGTTCAGATCTTGCAAGTAGGAATAAAAACTTCTTGTCATCCTTTCAAAATACTCACTTTCCCTTGTTTTTAAAATACATGATTCTTTATATAGGAGAGAGAAGAACCCAAAAGTCAACCCTGAGCAGTTACAAAATTCTGCAGCCCTGGTAATTGCAGTGATGTCGTGCATTAGGACCAGGAGTGTGCTCTCTAAGAGAAGAGTTCTCATAACACGGTACTAAAAGAGCTTATCAGTGGAAAGCATCTTTAGAAGTACTGCTTCAGCAAGTGGAACTACTTCAGATATGTGAACAAAGGGATTCCTGTCCCGTGGTTCAAGAGCTCAAGTGCTTTACTTTATAAATTTACTTATGAAACAAGTCTTTTCTGTATTGAATGAAGATTCATCAGCAAAGGAAAAATAACTAAGAAAATCTTGGCTTATCTTAAAAGTCAGCAACTCAGAAAAAACTCCAGTTTAGGGCATATACTAAATACACCTCAACAGGCTGAATCTGAAATAACTCCTTTTGAAACAGGAAATTCTCTGGGAATTGCAGTACTCATCTGCAAAAAGGTAAAATCACAGTGAGATCGTACTGTCACTTAATCTGGTTCTTCCAATAGCTAGGCAAAAGTGTAAAGAAAGCAAGAGAGAAGCGGTTGGTCCAGGGGAAGAGTTCCCTAAACAGTCTTGAAACACTCAAGCCAACCTCCTTTTCCTTATGACACTGTGGAACAGACAGAAATGCATGTTCTTCATTCTTTAAAGCACAGATCTTGCTCTCATGGCCAGAGGCTTCCATGTAACTGTGAATAACATGAATATATGAAAATAAAATGGTGCTTCCTAGCCAATTTGTTTTCTTGTTTCCCAGAACAGAAGTACAGAGATTGCATGCGAGGACTTCCTGCAAGATGCCACCCTCTAATTACTCCAACTATCAAAACTAAGATGACTCATTAAAATTGGATGAATGCAGTTGGAAGGCTATTTCCTATCTAAATTCCATCTTAATTGTAAGAGCAAATCAATAAAATTTTGGCATCTCCTTTAATTCTGCTGCCTAATTCTCCAAATCAATAGCATTAGAAAACTGCTCAGGAACACCAGTCATGAGCACACTCTTACCTTGAGTGCCTGTGTGGGCTGTCTGAACAAAGAAAGCTCCCATAAAGCAGCCAGCTCCATTAAAGATAGCTAAAAAATGCATGGAAATCCCTCTGATTCTTTCAGGCACAAGCCGGAATGAAAGTAAGGCACCTTAGAAAGGAAGCAGATACAGTTACAGGTTAAAAAAAAATAAAATAATTAAGAAATAAATTATATCAGAAGATAGATAAGACAGAAAAAATTCAGAGCCTCTATAATAGAAAATTACTGTATTTTATACAGAGAATGTACTTACTGCAGAAGAGCAATCAGACATGTTAACATGTACCCTATTAACAAAGCGTTATCTAAACTGTTCCAGTGAATTGGTAATAAACCATCACATGTACAACTATCAGTATTCCACAAGTACACGAAGATCTTTCACCCACACCGTTCCTTTTAAAGCCTGAGGCATAGGCAATACCAGAGGAACACCCCCATGGTCAGTAAGCAAGAAGACAACAGATGTGACATCTAACTGCAGAACAGTAGGACCTCCTACGCCAGAGCCAATGCAGTGTTGCCACTTGTAAATACTTCCAAAATCTAGAGCTCTCCATTAACGTGGACAGTTATTATGCTTTACCTTAAAGCTGGACAATGCTCCTCTTCCCCAGAGTGCAACCCCCAGACTCACTGAATAATTTTTAAGACATCATTCTTCATTTTTTCTTGCCAGAAGGCTAAACCAGAAGAAGCAACAGCTTTGGTACTGAGGGGAAGCTGTACCATGGTGTTGTAGCATGGGTGACTATAAATAATCCCACCAGTTGTAATTTGGCTAAAGTAGGTTACAGTAACAGCAAGATTTTATGATTGTTCTTCTTTTTGAGTAATTTTCACTGATCATTAATACATTTTGTTTCTTAATTTCATATCTTGAGTCCTCATCCACATTGGTTTGCCAAGCCCCAGTGTCTCCCAGCCTGCTTTATTAGCTGAGTTTGCACGACCTCCAGCTTGAAAAACATGCTGCAGAGGATTCTACGAGGGTGCTGAGTTGCATGAAGCATCTCTGAACATAAATGGCACTTTGCAATCACCACCTTTCACCCTCTTTAATTTAGATGTCCAAATGAGAGCCTTGGAAACATATTAAAGACAAAATACCATGGACAGTGTTTTCTTCCTTATTCACAAAAAGCACCTGAGCCTGGGACACCAACTGTAGATGCAACAACACAGTCTGAAACATCATCCAGTGTTCTAGCTAATTTGAACCACTAAGACTAAACACTTCTTAGTTATTCATCTCTTTTAAAAGGAGGGGTGCAGAACGTGCATCTTGGCCAGATTCAGCCCGGGAAATTGTATCCTCTTTACCTAAATTACCCGTTGTTTCAGTTGTATCCTCCAGTCTTCCCTGCTCTCGCTGTGGTGTGGGGAACTATTAAAGATCTGCTGCATTCACCCTGAAGACTATCGCATTTCATCAGTGGGCAAAATAATCCCAAATATAGCCACAAACTAACAGAGTTGTTTGCTACCAGGCTTCCCATTTCTAAGTGTTTTGAGACACAACATTCTTGCAACACTTCAGCAAACACTGCTTTCTTTTAAGCCATTGAACTTTAAAGACTAGTTTCCTAATTTAAACCAAGGGTTACAAATTCAGCCTGGCAAAGGCCTGTGAGATCTTACACTCTAACACTGCGGAAAACAGTAACATAATTGTTTTATTTTAAAGACTACTTTAATGGCAGAGGAATATTAAATGCTGATATTATTCTAAAGATGCTCATGCCACCTGAAGCAGATGATTATACAAACCCCCTATCAATAGGATAATTAAATATATTGTATAAACATAATCCTAAGTATCAGGGACCAAATTATAGAATGGATTGAGCTGGAAGGGACCTTAAAGGTCATCTAGTTCCAATACCTCTGCTATGGGCAAGGACACCTCCCTCTAGACAGGGTTGCTCAGAGCCACAGCCAACCTGGCCTTGAACACTTCCAGGGATGGGGCAGCCACAGCTTCTCTGGGCATTCTGTGCCAGTGTCTCACCAACCTCACAGTAAAGAATTTCTTCCTAACATTTAATCTAAACCTACTGTCAGTTTGAAGCTGTTCCTCCTTGTCCTGTCACTACAAGTTCTTGTAAATCTCTTCATCTTTCTTGTAGGTTCCCTTGAAATACTGGAATGACACAACTAGGTCTCCCTGAAACCTTCTCTCTTCCAGATTGAACAGTCCCAATAAGAGAGGTGCTAATGAAGATAAAGAGTTCAATATGCCAAATCTAACTTCCCTAACGAAGCATTTCAGAAACGAGATAACTCCTTTCTTCCTTCTGATTACAAGTGTGAACATTTCTGTCTTTAACTTGGATCACGTACTTTCAGGTCAAGTAAATTATTATGATAATTGAATTTGACCTTCTGCATAAGAAAGGCAGTAAAATGTCAGGAAAGGTGAAAAAACTATTTAAGTGTCTAGGCTGTCGCTAACATCCACAGAGATCCACTGAATGGTTCCTGAACAGCAATTCAGTTCAAATTGAAGTTGAAACCTGGAGGTCACTTCAGAAGCCTGAATACAGAGGCCTAATGCTGCCAGATGTGCTTCAGTGAACCTCAGCCATCTGCACAGGGCTGTCTGATATGGTGCAAGACCTGTGGGAAAACCGTGTTCTTCCCCAGCAGCAGCTGGGGGCACAGAGACTGCAAAGAGCCCGCTTGTCCCACATGTAGCCGAGATACTCCATGACAAACAGGGCTGGACACCTGGGTGTGGGCAAGGGAATGGAGGCCAGCAAGCCCATCAGCTACAGCAATAACCTATTTTAGGCACCTAGCTGTAGTTTTTTCCATATGCAAGTCTCAAATTCAGACTTAGCTCCATTTACCTGGGTTCTTAAATCACACCTCTAACGGCAGCTCTTAGCAAGATGCTTAATCCTTACTTAAATGGGTAAAGATGGCTTTTCTTCCTAAGAAATTCCAATCACAATCCTTTAAAGAGATTTTTTAAAAAAAGAAAAAAACCAATATGGAGTTTTATTTCTTTTCTAAAGGCTAATGTCATCTTCCAGTCATTGGACTTCACTTGTGTCCCCGTGTGCTATATTAAAAAGCCTTATTCTACCAGCAATATTCTTCTCATGCTTTTGCATGAGAAGACTGTAAGCAAGTCACCTCCTAACCTTTTTTTTTGTTAAGCTAAACAGAGAAGGTCACAGTTTTCAGTTACACTTAGCCTGTAACCTAGAAACCAAATTACCTGCCTAGAAACCTGTCTCAGTTAAGTACTTCAGAGCTATCAGATGAAGAGGCATTATGAAAGTGCTAAGTATTTAAAACTAGGGAAAATTACCTTTTTAGTGACAGACTGTGACCCACAGCTCTCAGTAGTCTTACAGTATAAGAATGAAGCTGAGACACAGAAGTTATTTCCTGCTCTTAAATAAAAAGCTGAACATTTCTGGGGTTGTACTGGAACAAGTGACACTCAACCCATTGAACTAAATGCCTACAGAGATCAGCTAGTGAATTACTTTACCTCTGTCTCTAAGTGAACGTTCCTTAGAATATTTTTATAATACTAACTTTTTTTTAAACTCTGCAAGGTAAAACACTGGCAAGCACTCTGCATGCTCCTCAGAAACATCACTGTAGCCATGGAAAAGTAAATAATGAAAGGTACGGAAGGTTCAGACTCACAGTCAGGGTATGACTGCATAATGTACGGATGGCAGGTGCAAGCTGAGTTCTGCCTGTGCTCTGATAAACAGAAATGTTTATCTCTGGCTCCATGTCACAAGCTAAGGCAAGATGATCTGTGGAGGCATGTTCTGATGACTCCTGATTGGAGCACTAGAAAGTGTCTTTGCCTACAACAATCTCTAGGTTAGCTTGTCAGTTGTGTTACCTGCCCACATGTGCTCTACGTCAGTGAAAAAACACATAATAATTGTGTTTGCTGGATCTACAAATGAAAAGCGTTGAGCTAAATTGCTTCACCTTCCTTTGACTGTGACCATTAAGGTGGTCACAGACCATAACCACAGCTCAGCCGCCCATGTGTGTTTTTGTTCTGTCTCAATAAAATCATCACAGAAGAGTTCAGGTCAGAAGGGACCTCAGGAGCTCATCCAGCCAAGCCCCTGCTTGAAGTAGGTTCAGCTTCAAGGCCAAACAGTGGATTGCACACCCCAGGGATCTGACTGGACTGTCTTACCTTCCAGTTAATCTGGAACAACATCATTGCTCATCCTGAGTTACAGCCAGCAAGAAAAATTATACTTCTCTGAAGCAGGTAAAGCACAGATCTGCTCATTAAGCCCATGGAAGAGAGCCAGAGATAAAATATCAGATGACAGTAATTATTTTTAGGAAACTGATAATTCTCTGCGCATCAGGACACTCTTGCTTTAACCTATTAGATTTTACTTACAGGAGGGAGTTACCAAGGCTTCAGCCACTCCAAGAAGGATGTACTGAGGAGCTAAGTGGAAGCAAGACATGGAGGAGACCAAGAGAACCTCCTCAGAAAGCGTCTGTTCCACCTGAGGGAAATGCTTTCGGTGTATTTCAGAGAAGCCAGCAACCATCACAGAAAGTGCAGCTGAGAACTGACCTACAACTGGGTAAAGAGCACAGAGAGCATTCACCAAGGCTGTCATTACAGGATCATCATGTGTTCATAATGAAGCAAAGTCCTAAGAAATGCAAAATTATCTTCCTGCCCTTACCCCAAAATATTCTTTCTGAACATCTAAACATGGATAAAGAGTGCTTGCCATGTATATACAGCAAAAGAACACCAGCTCAGCACAGAAAGAATTTAAAATGCAGAATGAATGAGAGAGGAAAAACTTCTCTGAAGACCAAAGTCACAAAGAACCTTTTACTTTTTTTGAAGATCAAGGGTGATAAGAAAGGAGGAGAGAAAGAAAAGGCAAGTGTCCTTCCAGATATCACAACAGACTGGATAGGAAAGAATACCAAGCAGCAGGAAATTCTCCTACTTAAGCAGCAATAAGATTCTGAAATATACATTTACACCATAAACTTTAACCATTTTTTTTTTCTGTTTAAAAAGAAGTCATGCAGGCAGTAGAAGTACTAGATTTCTAAGGCTGAAGGCCATGGCAGATAGGAGAGGAAAAAAAAAAAATCCGTTGCATATATCACACCTCAGGAGATAAAGGATTCCTGCATTTGCCCCCTTCTGTCCACCGTACAGTTCCCTTGAACTACTCTTGAAAATTTGTTTATAGTGCATTTGCTGGATTGTTTAACATTTCAGGATGAGATGAACTGCCTTACTGGGAGAATTAATCTCCAGCTCTCTAAGTATTTACACGTAAGCTGTGGGACTACAGCTGCCTCCTGCCTTTCTCAGTTTTCCTGGCGCATATCACCGCATGATCCACGATACACTGAATCCCCAGTACATTTCAATATTCCACTGCACATCCAACTCATGGAGCCTTCCACCTGCCTCAGTGGTAAGGCACAAGTACCAGCACTGCAGAAACACACAGGACCAGAAAAAAACCCCAAGCCTATATGTTTATCCTCATAATAAAAGATAAAATGTTCTAAAGCTCAGATGTATTTTAAATACTGCACACTTCACCCATTGCATAGAGGATACTATTTAAAATGTATTATTTTATATTTCTTGATGTTTACAGTATGAAATGGCTGCACCCACTCAGAAAAGAACACAAAACAAGTAAAGTTTTCCAGTCTCTCAACCTGAAATATGTATACTTCTGATGGTTTGAGCTTGCACTGATTTTGACCAAATTTCTGATTTGTCAGCATTTTAAGTCATAAGGTAGGGAGAATTTGGTTTCTTTTTGACAGTTTTGGCTCAAATACCTGGACTGTGCTTTTCTGTCAAACTCTCCTCTGACTTCATGACTGATAATTGTTACACTTATTAGATTTGACTTCAACAGTCAAAAGCTTTTGTTTCATGTTATATTTGTAACATATATAAACTTTTCGTGTGTCAGTACAGAAGGGATTGAAAACTTATATAGCTAAGCGGCCTTAGCCGTGTCATATTTTTGCATGCTTCTGTGTTTCTTCTCTCAGCACCAAACTCTCACGCCCTTCCACTAGCACAGTTTTCCTGCATTTTCACAGCTTCAGATATTCTCCCCAGTGCCTAACCTGAGCCTTGGAAGCTGTTCTGCTGCTAAGGCTCTTCTAGTGCTTAGCAAGAACATCAGTGAATTATTGCTTGAAAATTGATGTCAGGAGAGAATTCAACAGCATTTTCTAGCCAATGCAGCTTGTCAAAGCCAGGTATAAGGCCCTCAAGGAGCTTCTTGTAATCTTCCAAAGCAAGAGTTCTCCTAGTGAAAAATTACGTTGGTACTAAAGAAACCTCAAGCAGTTCAGTAATACTACACAGTCCTATATTTGAAGCATTTTCCTTACAAGAAGCCAATACATTTCAAAAAAAGTAACCTCTGAATGCCCAACCATTTTAATTTTTCTTTATATGGCAGAGGAAGAAACTAAGAGACTTGAAGATCTGGTTTTCCTAACTCCTCTCTTCAGATCTCTTTAAAACAAACAGCTTAAAATGACCAACTGAGGCTTTGATTTTATGGTTTTAATAATATTTAGGGATGATTCTAGGACAAGGTTCTTTATATTATCTACAAACTAAAGGTTGTACTGCACCTTTGTGAGTCCTGATCTCACATGCTGAATAATACAGGTTTAAAAATCTTTCCTAGAATTAATACTTGTTCAGACTAGAATGCCTTTAGGGAGAAATAGTCATCATCAACTTCCAAATCACCTCAAAAAGTCATTGGACTGGAGGCTTGATTTTGTGTACTGTATGGAGAGCTGTACTACAAATCACTTGTGGATGGAGTAAATCCAAGACTAAGGCAACTTTTCAGTATAGTCAGGCATTTAGAATATTACAGAAAGAACTTCTGTGGCTTAGGTTTATCTAGAACCTCTTGCCTGTAGCTGATTGACACAGCAGACACACAATTTCAGTTCTCTACTTAATCTTCTACATTATTGACCAAATCAAGCAGCATAAAATGTAAACCAAACCCACCTCCACCTAAACAAAAACCCCACAAAACCCATGAAACTGGAAAAACTCTATCAACTACTAATTTTTTTCATAAAGAGGTCTAGCTACTCAACATATTTGGAACACAGTCTGAAAACTGTTGACATTTCTTCCTCCTACAAAAGCTGAATTAAAATATAGTTATAGGCTGGCTGATCACCAACTGCCTATTTATACTTCCAATTTTGTTCCTGAAAATAATTGTGAACCTAATTAACTGTTGGCAAAAATATTGGTACTTAGAGGTCTACCATATTTGCAGGTGCAGTCATATACTTGGATATCTAAAGCCATTGCCTGTACTCACAGGTATTATTACGCCTCAGGTAATTTATCACCTCTAACAGGAGGCTATTTTAATAAATGAAGCTATTAAGAATAAACCACTGCATATATTCTACTGCTGTTCAACATAACAGGATAAAACATTAATACCAACTTGAAATTTCCATAGTTTAAAGGAAAATGATTATCTGAATGTGCTTTTTGTGTTTTAATGCAGATGTTATTTTAAAAACTAGGGTAATTGCAACCTGCTGTGTTATACGCTTCTGGTTTGTATAAAACTTAATAACACTCTTAATTAGGCTAATGTAGTCAGATTAATACCTCTGTGTGTGTCAGTACTCACTATGCTGCCTGCCATGGGGCACTGAATTAATAGCAACACACTGAGAAAATAGTGGTTTATAAATATTTTCATCAGAGGCTTGTAATGCAGGCTGGAAGATAAAAAAATATAGAAAGTTTAATGAGAGTATCTATGAAAGGGAATAGTTTTAAGTGAATACAAAATAGAAGCTTCTTTTATGGTGGTACTACATGTAGATGACATCAGAAAAGGGTCACAGAGGATCCCTCCAAATCACTTATGCTCCCTAGAATATAAGAGGTTTGGGGGTAATTAAAAGCCAAATAAATAACAATACATAAAAAAAAAAAATCACATCGGTGTCTACAGAAGGAAGCCAAACCCCTACTGAATTCACCATTCCTTCCCGACTATGAATTTCCCTGAAATGAGTGCCAAACTACAACCCTGAGGTTACAGTGGTTACTGTTGAAAGCTCTGGGACTCACAACAGAGAAAACTTCTTTTTACCATTGTGAGAGAGAGATAATACCTCACCTTTGGAGATCTCATTTTGTTTAAGTGAATGTACAATAAGGCATGTTTCAGTTAAGGATTTAAATAATGAAATTGCTAGACACCTGAGTAATTATCCCATACTAGATATTTTAATGAAAATGCTAGTACTGAAGAGGAAAGCTGTACCTCTCCAAGGAACCTTCCACTTGCAAAATGTTCAGCCTTTGCAATGGCAACAGTAGTCTAGTGATATACACCCATTTGTTTTGCATAGTTGTCTGAATGTTTTCTTTCGCTCATCAGTTCTAAAAACAGCTATTGCAGATACAGAATTAGACTAGATACTTTTATTTCACTTGTGATACAACTGCAGAATCTGGAAGAAACTGTACTAATGATAATACAGTTTCCCTCTTATGAGATGCAGTTCTAACAACAATGCAGTTATAGCATAAAAATACCAGAAAAACAAAGCATTTGTTCATAACTGAGTTACTTAAATCCAGACTCACCATTTTGAGCAAGAGACACCTCTTCAGTATCAGAAAACGACTAACTGAATGACTTTTTTTCAAAAAAGACTTTCAGTGTAAATTAACTTTCCAAAAGTTAATGAATAAACATGTAGAAGATAACCAAGTCAGAGTAATTCTCAGGACTAAACAATTAATACCACTTCTCTCTGATACTAGGATGACTCCTAGTTATTTGTGAGTGTGCCTCAACATTTTTTATTGGTCAGAAGCACCTGACTCTGTCCTACAAAGAAGTTTTGCTTTTTTTTTTCTTGATTTCTAGTATGTATTACCAGGACTTTCTTTTCAATAATTCCTTTGAAATATGTACCTCTGAGCATCATCATTCCAAAACAAGTCCATCTTAATATTTATAGCCAGAAATAATTGTATAGGATAATCCATCATACTGAAATTTCTCTTTCAGAAAGAGAAAACATACTAAAACTGTATTTTATACATACCAATATAAATTGTTGGAGAATATCCAGTGTCCTTGGAACTAAACAGACACGAGGAGTTAATGCACTCCAATACAGGAACAAGAATCAATAGGGGCACAATGCTTATCACATTCATTGCTGCAACTGGCAAGACAAATCCATTGAAGTGCAAGTTGGAATTCATGGTTTGGAGATAATATCCTGAAGGAATCTGTGTTGAAGGATAAAATCCCACTCCATCAGTATACCAGGTACCTTTCATGGATAAGATTTTTACTATATTTGGAAATGTCTCCAATTTTTTTTTCCTTCTGAAAAAGTCACATTAAAACAAATAGCTGCTGGCCAAAAGGAATGACCATTCATGAAGAAAGCCTTTCAGAGAGTGATAATATTGTTCTCTGCCAGAATGTAACATTTTCCTTCTACAACATTTTCTTTCAAGTTTAACAATTCTAAGCAACAGTTGGTGAATCTATTTGATCACCCCTAGTTAGAGCTATTAGCCAATATACTAAATGGTTCTGCTTAATAGTTTAAGTCACTTTGCCCAGACAGTATTTAACAGAACAGAATCTTAGAATAGCAGGATGCAGAAGGATTTAGTACTGGAATAACAAGACACAAAGTGATTTTGAACTTCTGATTTTTTGCTCAAGGTGGGAGTTTTTCTTAAGGCATTCTTGACACACTCTTGCCAGCACCTGGCTTTAAAAGCTACAGGGAAAGAAAGTTTGGCCATAGCCTTAGAACCAGTTTAATGCAACTGACAGCCATAGCAGCTCTACAGAGGACTTCTTTTACTCCTGGGAACTGAAAACCAAAACCAAAAAGAAGGGAATGAGGAACCAATCAATGGCGGTCATCAGGGTATGAGCAATTAAGTAGATTTGTAAGACTCTTTCACTACAAATGCAAATAATTCCTCTTTGTGTGAGGCTCTACATAAGATCTGTTGAGTTTGTTAAAAAAAAGTAAAAAAAAAAGGTAAAAAAAATAATCAAAATCCTATTGGTGTTTACCAACAGATTTTTCAGGGTTTGTTTGTTCTGGAACCCTGGTTAACTCATTTCATGTGCAGTAGGAAGCCATAATCCACTCCATTTTACTAAAGGGAAGCTCCAGCCTGAGCAATTCACAAAGTACAGTCATGACAGAGCTCAATGTAGAACTGGTTTCTTTGTTCTGTTTTCAGTGAGTTCTGGGTTCCCGCAGCATCCTGCACAGCTCTTCAATATGACCGGTAATTTCAAACCCAGGTAGAATATTACTGCTTTATAGCTGTCTGAACACTAACATACAGTTAGTAACTGAGCTCATGTAGGGTTTTTATCAAAGGTTAGAGTCAACCCTCCTCACTAGGAGTCTATTCAGTGCTAAAGATTTACTTAAATGCTAGGTCTTAATAAAAATATGAAAACACTTACATTCCACACCCAAAAGAAGATATAAATAGCAACAGAACTATGCAAGTTTAGAACTGAGCCAAATTTTGTTGGTTTCTTTTTTTACAATGTCTATTGCTAATAAGAATTGACTTCTTAACAGGAATTAAAATATCATCAACATGAATCACAGGCACTGAAAGCTGCTAAATAATACGAAGAAAATGTTATTAATCTTCACAAAAAAAGATACTGATCTATCGCTTAGTCTGAGAAAGAGACAAACTTAGAGGAAATTCTGCTAGAGGAGTAAGTAGATTCTTTCAGCAGTGGAAATACTTCTATATTTTCTAGATAAATACCTGATTATTATAAACTTGATTAATGATATCTGATTAATTTTCATCAGGTCACTAATGCATAACCTCAATGATATATATGTGTTTGTTGGTTTGGTAGGGGTTTTTTTGTTTGTGGGTTTTGTTTGTTTTGTTATTTTGTTTGCTTGGGATTTTTTGTGTCTTTGACGGGAGTGGGGAGTTGGGGAAGGAAAAAGAGAAAGGATGAGGCAGATGGATGGGCATGTGGGATGATGGCAAGAGGAAGTATCAGTGAAGCAGTTTATGCCACATATTTGTAAGCATTTCCTTAAGCAGTATTTTAACAGCAATAAGTAAAAATAAATTTCCAAGCCAGCTCATAAACTTGTTATTCCAGTTGCCAAAGGTTAAGCTACCTCAAACTCCTGCTTACCCAGGATCATCCAGACAGAAATGAATCTGAAGGAATCATGTCAGCTTAAGTAGCTTCTCGACACATTTACATTTATATAACATATACACACTCAGAAGCGAAAAGAACCACATAGCCCGACAGAAGGGCTGTGAAAGGACTGCTTCTTTCCACAAATGGAAAACCACCCACTTCCACTGGAGCTACAAGAGCCACATACTCCTGTCAAAACAGTAGGAGAAATATGCAACCAAACCAGCAAATAAAATATTCTACCTCTCCTCAAAAGTGAGTGAACATATAAGAAATGGGAAAATTACATTTTTCAAGAATAATGTTAAGCCTGAGTCTGTGTTGATAACTGCAACACGGCAGCACGAGGAGCACAAGACTCTAGTACAGGATGTTTCAACCAGTAGAGGTTCAGAGAAAGGAGTAGCAAGCAGTCATACAAGCTCCTTAATGAGTCTTGACCAAGTCAATTTTCATTATTTGATGAGACTAGAGGTTATGGCAAGGTATATTCCTAGGTAATTAAAACTACTCTGCAAGGTTGGTCAGCTGGTATGGCAACACTTAGAAAAAACACACCTAGAGACATAGCAGCAAACACGCATCACAGCCTATTTCAAGATTTTTGTTAAAAGTTGTGTACCCACCTGCATAATGCATGTTCTGTAGAGAATTTGGAAAGTAAACAATGGGAAGAGTCTGGCAAGTGACTTTGTGCTTTCCACCTGAATCTCACTGTACTGACCACCATGGTTTTCCTTGGCATGATCCAGCCAGTTTGCCATGCCTCTGCTGAAGTAGCGATATCGCACAGAGCACATTTTCAGTGCACTAGTAATTACACCAAAAGTTGTCAGCAGGGAACTGTCTGCAAACAATCAGAGACAGTAGACATTGGTATGGTTTTATTTGCTACCAAAATAAACAAGACAAAACACATTGGGAGGGAAAATATAACCTGATATATTCACCTTTATGTCGTTTTAGGGAGGAGAAAGGTAATAACAGTCTGGATTTGTTACAAAACATTCTTTTTTTGGACCCAGTTGGTTCACAACCTAATTGTTACAAAAGCAATCCTGTCAAACATGCACAGAGAAGAGTGCCTTTTGCTACCAGTTATTTAGCACACCACAATTTTTTACTTATTGAGCAAGCAAAGCATTAATTTCCTTTGCTTTTTCTTTCCATTTATTGGATGTTGTTAGTTTTCATTTCAAGACAGTACTATAATATTGCATGTCTGCTGAAGTCCAGCAGCACTGGGAGAGCAATAGTGAAGTGAGAAGGCAAAGGATTTCGAAAAACAGTTGATGAGATAAGAGAATTCTCATAGATTATTTTCAAAGCCAGAAATATTATCTCAGGACTTCCAAATTGCATGCTGGGACACAAGAGAAGTTTTCAATTCAGTACTTGGCATATTAAAAAGTTGCTCACCAGTTACTGGGTTCAGGAATTGCTAACTTGTTTCTCAGACTCAGAGGAAATAGAAGTAAAATAAGGACAAAACTGTTAGCTTCAGGCTTGGGAATGCAGATTAATTTACCTTTGGTAAGTTGCCATGAATGCAAATAAGGGTTATGGCACTTCTCTACTTTTCTGAGTGCTGAAGCACTACAATAAGTTGGGTATCTATGACTAAATACTTTCCAAAAATTAAGGTGAACTAAGATTGCAGAGGGAAAATGTCTCCCTACTATCTCTGATATGGAAATTATTTTCTAGAAATATCCATTGACACCCACTGGAAGCACTTGCTCTAGAGAATGAAGTAAGGGCATCTTATTAGATAAACTAACATTTAAAACTCCCTGGCTGTTTAGTATTAACTTGTAGACTGTTGGCACTATGGAATAAGATCTGAAACAGCATATCAAAGCCTGCAAACACAGAGAGTTGGTACAGTTTTTGTTGTATTGTTCTGTATGACTGTACTAGGCAACTATTCTTACCACTCACTGTAAGTGATGTTTAAGATCTTAGACTATTTTAAGACCTAATCTGAAGACTAAAAGAAGAAAGTCTGCAGACTTCCAGAGTGACTTGACTAAGAAACTAATCAGAAAACAAGTGGGACTTAGGCCCTTCTCAAAGTAGAGTTAATTCCAGAAGTAAAAAAAAGATAATAGAAATCTTGGTATCAGCTCAGTTCATTGACAGAGCTTGTAATTAAATGTTTTACATCAGAGAAATGATAATATTTTGCTTTGCTCTACACTAGAGCTTGGACATCCACAAAAAAAAAGAAAAAGCAGTAACACTGGTTTGAGCCCAGTCAGATTTGAAATCAGAACATGCACAGAGTAACCCAGGACAAGATCAGCAGACAGTTCAACAAAGCAACATGGCTGTGTCCTGGTTCATCCGACCTAGTACTGAAGATGACTGTGGCCATCTCCTGTTCTTTGGAATGTAAGGTGTTGGGCAGGCTCTTTCTCACTCTCACTGATGAAAAAGACTAAAATAGACAACAAAACCTGACATTTCTCTGCCTTCCAAATGGATCACCTGAGGCCCTCCTTAACCTCGTTTCAGTCAACTACCTCAGAAACATTATTTTGTATGAGACAAAACAGACAAATACATTCTTTATCTGTGTTTCTCTGCATGAAATTCCTGCAGATAAGAGATACTAAACTGGGAAGATAAAGCTCTTAAAGTTGTAGTTCAAAAAACAACTTCAATGATACATGAACCTAGTTATTATCAAGAGGATTTTGCCAATGATATAGTCAAAATAAGCATGTCATCCCTATTTAAAAGAAAATAGGTAAACCATACAGAACCCCGTAGTGATGAATTCTTCAGATTACATGTTTAAGGAGACATGTTTAAAAGCATAAATACTTATATCATTGTGTATATCTATCATACATTGTGCACATTGTGTAGCTAGACATCATACACTCCATACTTTCATTGATAAAGTTGTCTATCTGTGTAGATATTAAGTTGCAACTTTCAGAAAATTATTTACCTTCTGCTTTATACTTCAGCCCTTGGCTCTTAAAATCTTTTACTTTCACCGTCATCTAATTATGAATATCTGTGCTATTTAATTGCAACAAAAAGCCTACATTGCACCCTAGATGATAGAAATTCTTTTCCTCATCTCTGTTCACCTACCAGTCCTCAAAATTATAGCAGTGGGAAGAAATGCAAACAAAGTCCATGCTTGATAGCTAAACACAACTGAATGCAGGATCCAGCAGAATAATTACCTTAAGATAAAAAAGGCAGCAAATATAAAAATCATTTAAGGTCATCTATAGATTTGAATTACAGTTCTAAAGAATTTCCAATTTCATCACCTCATTGGACTATACAAAGTATATTATTTTTTATTTTGAGTATGGAGATAAACTTTGCAGATATTAGTGTGGAGATTGGCATTCTGCAAAACCTTGGAAAATATATATTCATTCAAACAACAGGCATAGGAAAAAAACACTTGATACATAGAAAAAGCATTCCACTAGTTTGATGATCAAGATAGACATAATCTACAAATTTATGTTATTGCACTTTATAGAATTAAACTAGTTAAATGATAAATTACAGATTTAATCCATACTAAATTGTCCAGTTTAGAACTATACTAAATGTTTTAACCCTCTCAGGTTGTAAAATTGTAATGAGCCACAGTCTCTCCATAACAAGCTAGCTAATTTGGTGTTCATCATTGCTTACCTCAGTTTCATTTTATCATGAGGTTTTGGGGATGCATTTCTTTGGCTCAATTTGTTTAGAATAAACCCCTCTAGTGATGTCATCACTGTGATATTCCCAAATAGTTAATTTATGTATTCATTCTCTCACGGCTAATATATTTTTACTCAGATTACATTTAACAAATACAGAAGTAATAACTTGTGTTCGGTTTCTGGGTTCTATTGGAAAAAGAACAGGAAAGTTTGGCCATTTGTGGCCTCTTTCAAGCCACCTGGGCCCCTCTTATATTTCTGTGCTTGGTCAATTTAGAGGGACAGTGTCTATCAAAGGATTTTGTAGAGCTCAGGTAGCAACTGGTGAGGCCACAGAAGAACTTCTTCTGTATTAAAATATGTGCACAGTTTGCACAGGAACTATTCAAAACTATTCAGTATTTCTAGTTACTTTCAAACAAGTAAAACCACTTGAGGTTGTATAAGCAAGCACGTTGCAATAACAGTAAGTACTAGATGTTCTGCAAGATAAAGGCATTATAAAAAATTACTTTGCTACTAATGCATCTTCCTGTTTAGCTGGCTAACCACACAGCTTGACTGACCAGCTGTGAGGTCAGGAGAAGCAATAGAGCACACTTAGCATAGGCACGAACGCTGCTTCAACTGACCAAAACACACTGGGCACAGGTTGAACCAAATGACAAAAATCAATTCCACCAGCAGCACGGATATTATACTTCTTCATGCACAGGCAAATTCTTTGACACATGCCTTGACATATCAGAAAACATACATAAGTTTACCACAGACTGCTTCCCACTTTTACAGTCTGTCCAGAACCTCCAGGTGTGTTTTTACAGAGTATGGATGTTTTCTCTTTTACAAAAAGATGTTGTAGAGCTAAAACCTCAAACATCTCCAACCAAACAAAGCAATGTTATGAAATAACTCATTTAGACATGTGAATTGAATTATTCTGTGAGATAATCTCCAGAGATATTTCCTAAGATGCCTCTTACCTGTTTTGGGTTTGTAAATCATTTCACTCCGTACCATGTAAATTGTGATCATAGCCATAAGCCCGGACACAAATGGGATAAGAAAACCAAGGTTCCTGGCCACAGACTGCTGGATGTAAGAAATGCTGACAAAGACAACTGCTGAATTTAAGTTAACCAGCCAATAAAACCTAGAACACAGACACAAGAAAGAAAGGGAGGCTGAATAATATAAGGCCTTCATAGAAGATTAAAACATCAAATTAAAGGCATGGTTAAGTGTAGTAAGCATGGACAGCATCAGTACCATGTACACATTGACACAGCAATTAAAACAGAATTTCACTTGAATGTCTCAGCTCCAAGAGGTACATGGTTACAGTAAAGCAGTAGAGCTGAACAAATTATCAGTCTAGTACTGCAAATATTCTTGTGGGTGACACTAATTAAATACATCAACATTTAACATTTACACATTTAATATCTGGTAGCATAAGTTTTGTGTATGAAATATCACCAAATCATATGCTTAAGCTTAAGAGAGAAATGTCTTAATGCCACCACCCTTTGGTTAAAAAATATTAAATGTTAAGAAATACTAAAATTTGATTTATCAGTCATTAGTTTCAAGGCTCAGCTTGAGCTTCTGTTGGCTTCTGAAAATATCTTAAGGAGGTTCCCCATTACAATTTTCTCTGAGACCCTCTTTGGCAGCAAGGGTGCTTCCAAGTAAGTGCTGAACCCCTCCTAACCACAGAACATATTCAAAGGGAAAAATCACACACATTTGGAAGCAGATGGCATACCACTAGTCATAGGCCTAGTGCAGTTTGGAACCCCTGAAAATAGCACAATAAATATTCTTTAAGGAATTAGGATGATAGCAAAAAATAATTCAGTCATTCAGCAATTTTTACTTCAAACTTGACTCTAGCTTGAAGACTTAACCTTGAAATTTTAAGTTAAGAATTTTAACTTTGACTAAACTTTCAACTTCCAAGTTGGCTCTGAAGATGTGTATTGGTCTTATGTAGCAAGCAGGCAGACAACAGGGTTAGCTTCTGTGAGAAGCTGCCAGAAGATTCCCCTGTGTCCAACAGAGCCAATGCCGACAGTTCCAGGATGGACATACAACTGGCCAAGGCTGAGCTCATCAGCATTTTATTTTCTCTCCCCTGCCCTGCTGGAGAAGGAGGGTGATAGAGCAGCTTTAGTGGCATCTGGCACCCATCCAGGGTCAACCCACCACAAGATGACAACTGCATTTTAAACAAAGAAGAAGGATTAATAGTGGAGTAGTACTGCCTCAATATATCAAAGATTACAGTTTGTAAGCAATTGCAACACACATTCCTTTACCTTTGCTGAAACCTTAGCAAAATGGTTTTGTTTAAAGGTGAAATATAGACTGATAGATAATCATACATCTTAATACATATTGCTTGAGGTAGCAAAACTTGTTTTCTTGTTTGGTGCCACTTCTGCCTCATGTATGCCATTTGAGCTTGAGTATTTATGTCTCCTAATTCATCTAGAATTATCTTCTCAATGATAAAAGAAAAGGCACTTTGGAGTTATGTTACTCCATATGATGATGATATAGTTGGAGGCATTTTGTACGTATACATGTTGACTCCTGTTCAATTAAAGCTTTAAAAAAATTAGTTACACAATGGGTTCAGTCAGAACTTGCATAGATGTCTTGAAACAATTCCTAACTGACATATTTTAAGTCAGAAGTTTCAGTGGCTGTTTTCCAAACTTTCTGAAGAAGTGTGCCTGAGCTACCTGAAGTCCTAACACTCTTCATGACTCTAAGATTGTTTCACTGGAAGTAGGAGTATCCAAAGAAAACCCTTGAGTACAGGAGAGGACTTTTGTTCCCCACCACTGTATAGTAATGTACTCTAAGACTGAAATGTAAAGTTCCTGTCCTCTCTCAAAAATGAGAAATAAAAAAACTCCAACATGTTTAGCAATCCTTGTGGCCCAAACAACTAACCTCAATACACAAATCAGAATTTTGGGATGTGCTCACATATCATACTGCCAGCAGCAGGTCAGACCCTACACAAATAGAACACATATCTGGCTAGTTCTCATCCCACTAGAACATAGTGGGTTTAATTAGATACATCAAACTGAGTATCATGTCCAGCTTTGTAGGGAACAGCTTTTTCCTGGAGCTTCAGCACTCTGAGGTCTCCTCACAACCATAGCCAAATGTCAACTTGAGAGGTTCATTTCAAGAATGGAGCCCAGAGACAAACCTAAATGTTACTGTGACAAGCCACACATACCTAATAATTTTGTTATAACACTTTAAAGAAGTGTATTCATTGCAATAACTTTAAAGAAGTAGCATTCAGGTGACTCTTATTGAAAAGTATTATGTTTACACAGAATTCAAAATATTTTTTCTTAATGTAACAATTGAGAAGAAACTGCTGAATGAAACAACCTGAGATCATGTGAAATATATGAAAATATTCTAAAATGGACTATTCAGATTAATTTTGAAGACAGTAAATTTCTCATCACCGGAAATATTATTTGCTTTTATCTTTTAAGCCTGCCTTGCTCTCACAAATTAAGTTTTGATTTAACCAAACTCAGGCCCAGATATTCCACGTGTAGACCAGAATCCAAGCTATATATTTTTTCTGTACTAGAGCTTTGTAGAAGGAGGTCAATTTTTCAGGAGCACTACAGAATTCTCTGCAAAAACACGGTGGAGGAAAAAATCCCAGAGGGGTAGAACAACATTTTAAAAACTCAAAGGAAAGTGTATTCAGGATAATAGCAGAAACTGATCTGCATTATACGGAAAGAAAAAGAGAGACAGAGGGGTGGAAAATACTACTGGTTCCATGTTCTCTGCATTCTTTTGACAGCAAATCTGAGACATGGTACAATTTTGCTAACTCTCACCCCTAGTCTAGACTGTAGTCTTTGCTCTCATTCTCTGCTCCCACAGAGAGAATCTGTTTCTCCTGCTGCAAAAATAGTACCAGTCCATAACCTTAACCTTAGAAATGCAGAAGGCTTTAGGGAAATTCAGTCCAACAGAACCCAAGCCCTTCTTCACTTACCATTGTTATATTCTATTTATTTAGAAGGTCAAAGCCATAGTTCAAAGTCATGGTACACACTAGGGGTTAGAACCAGGCCCTAGGTGAGCAAAGTATTTACCAAGAGAAATCAGCCTACCAAGAAAAAGTGAATGTATTCTGAGACAATTAATGAGATTAAGAATGAACCCCCCCCATTTTTTAAAACTTGATATTGCATTCCAACAGCCTTTCCTTGGGTGTCACTGTAAAAATTATTACAATTATTTTAATCGCACATGTGCCTTTCTTGATATTTTCAAAGTTCCAAGAACTGACCCATTTGGATTCCCCCAAGGAACTTTTTCCTCGCATTATATCTCCTTTGTAATCAACACTGAGAAATGTCGCTTTGATTAAACACAATTCTGAATGGCTAAGACCACAGTAAAATAAATTCTCCAGAGCTATCCTTCAGAACAACTGATTGCTCTCCAGTTTTAATCCCCTAGAGTCTTATTTAATCAAAATGATGTTGCTAATTAAGGATTAAAACTCGGACTAGAGTAAAAAGGAAGGATTTTTTTTCTTTTCTCTCCTATGGGCAGGTCAAGGAGGCAGAATCTGCTCTAAGGAACTAAACAGTCTCATCCACCTTTGGTAAAGCTACCTTATTCACTGAAGTTTGGATTTAATTCAAAACTCTTTCATATTAACATAATTGGAGGAAAAAAGAATAGCCAGGAAAGCCATCCCCAAAGGAAGAGAGATCTGATTCACTGAGATCTTCATCGATTCTTCAGAATTGCATTGTTAATATGCAAATGTGCTCAGCTTTTACTTTAATAACCATGCACGTAAAGGAGAGAAAAGGTGGCAGTTTAGGGCTTTTTTTTTTACCTTGCCTTGAAGCAGGGATATGGAGGTCCCCACTGCAACTTCCTCACTAGACAGTTGAGCCAGAAAGTATAGGACACTGTGTAGGGCTACAGAAGTGGTAAAGAAAGGCAAACAAATCACCAAAAATGATCTCCCTGATGCACTGACAAGGAAATAGTTAATATGAAAACAAACAAACAGAAACAACCACACTGAATTTTAAGAACCAATTTAAGAGCAATTTTTCTCAAAGAATTAAAATGAAAAACCAAACCACAAATGTCAGGGGGTTTATCTGATGCCGGAACTTCCCAACAACAGAGCTGAACCAACACAGCAGCTCCCTCCTACTGAGCTTAGCAGGTGCAGACTACCAGCAATCCCTACTTCCAGCAAACCAGCAGGCTCTACTGCTGCCTGTCACAGCTAAAAATTTACTCTGATATAAATTGCAATATATCACTGAATTTTGCCACTGTTAGGCTAAAGGTATGTTAAAGGAATGTGTGTGTTAAAGGCAGAAAACCAAATGGAATATATTGTTCCAACAGCAACTAGACTGTCAAGTCTTTGAGCATTTGGTCAAATTGCTTAATCCTGAATATTCTGACCGCATATTTCTGTAAGAGGCCAAAATAGACTATCAAATATGAGCAAAAGGAAAAATTAGGAAAAGTTTTAACTGAAACACTCAGAATCTATTCCAAAATCTAAAAGTTTTCCATTCAAAAAGCATGAAACCCACTATCCGTATAATCTACCTTTTAGGGCAGCAGTGAATTTCAAGGAAATATTCTATCATTCCCAAAAGATATTTAGCAAACATTAAATTACCAACCAGTTAAAAAATGAAAGAAGTTCCTTTGGTCCACAGTCCTCAAGGTTGTATGCACTTAGTGGACAAACTATAGCTCTTATGCCTCCTATTCCCAGGCTAGCTGTGAGTAGTGCAAAGTAGAATACGATTTTCTGCTCCCTCTTGGTCAGTGTATTCAGAATATGTCGCCTGTCAATGTAAATGTCTTCAAAGGGGAACGACACAACAGGTAATAGTGCTGTGCCTGGAATGGAAAGAAAATTGTTGTTTGAAATGAATTAGAATCAGATGAATTGGACACATTTTTTTAAAGCAGGTATGTTGGAACAGACAGATGGAAAAATCAAAAGATGGAAAAATCAAAGATAGACAACAGAAAAGTGCAAAGAGGAGAGTCATAATTCTGTAGAGAGGCAGAGCCTTTCTGGATGTTGCTATATAAAGTAAGGGAAGACCAGTACTGGCCTCCAAGAAACCAAATTTCCTCTGAAGTGCTTATAAGGATTCAAGTTCTTCTACCCATTGAACCACCAGTTAACCAAAAAAACCTGAAAACACCCCACGGTGGAGTATAGCCTTTTTTTGCTGTAAACTCCAGAACTGTAATGGGAATGATAATTGAACATATAAATTATGAAAATATCTGCTGAAAGTTTTCTTTTTTTCTTTTTTTTTCTGCTGCAGCTTCATAGAAAACACATGATTTTTAGAAACTTTATCTATAGCATTGCCTTGAACTGCATTTGCCACCTTTAGTCTGTAAAGCAAGTATTTCAGATTTAATGAGCTACAGATTTTTCAAGTTGCAATTGGACACTAAAATTAAAATATATTGATGTGTCAACAACACCAACATTTGGCACTACTAGGACTATGACTGCTCATCAAACTCTAATGCATCAGGAATGTTTAAGGACCTATCTCCAAGAAAAAAAGTGTTCTAAAACCATACCCATCACATTCTGTTTGTGCCACTGGTCTTCGACTTTAAGGTACACACTGCAAGGACATGAGGCAAAAGGAGATTTAAACCAGAATCCCACAGGAGAAACAATGGAACACTATAGCAATCATTTTTTCCAGACTGCTTGCAAAATGGCTTTGCAATTAGCTCAAGAAAATTTCAGGAATGACTCTGATTTTTTTACTTGCTTTGTTACATGTCTAAATCACAACGTGGCTGGCAGGTGTAGAAATCAGACTTGCCTATGCTCAGCAACTGGTACAAGCAAGAAGTACTTCTATCAATTCAGCAGAGTAACCACCTGCTGTGAGATGCACTTAATTTGAACAGTGTTTTTATATAAAAGATCTCCAGACTGATACACAGGGAAGATTCAGAATGTGCTAACAGAGAGCAGGCCCTGTGTACAGGTATTAAGATATAGCCTCTGCACTTAAGGCAAAGTTTGTTTACTGGTATGTGCTTAAATACTTTTCCTCTTGTCCAAATACAACAGTCACATACCTTTATGTACAGTCTTACTACCAACAGCTGGGAAACAGCTTCCAAACTCTTTCTCTGATAAGTCTTGCATTTGTGCCAAACACTAGTAACTTCATATGCTTGTTAAAGGGACCAATTTTAAGAGTCGAGCATCTGTGTTCTGAATACCTAACTCACTTTAGAGGAGTCAAGTTTGTGCACCAACTATACTCAAGACACACATACAAAGGTTCCTTAGTCTTGTTCAAAGCACTGCCTCACAAAACTACACATGTAAAAATACCACAGTGCATTTTGTAGAGGAGAAACTAAGTAACTAGCTGTCAGAGGAGGTGGAGAAAATGGTTAGATTTCAAACACAATGCTTGAGAAAGCATTTCTGCATAAGAATCAGTAAAACAAGAAAGCCCCCAGGGTTTCACCTACCTAGGAAGTGTAGAAATATGCAGATGCACACAAGTTTGATCCTGCCCACAAGGCACTCGGCAAGCCAGCCCACCAGCACCGGTGTCAGCATGGAGGTGCCTACAAAGCACATGTTGACAATGGCTGCCTGGTAGTTGCAATAGCCAAGTTTGACAGTGCAGAAGAAAATCATGTTGCACACAATACCAAAGAATGTGAATCTCTCACACAGCTCCACCAGCAGCACACAAATAGCCTCTTGGAGTTTCTTCTCAGGTTGAGACAGTTTTCCATTATGGTTGCTTCTCCCAGGTAAGAGTCTTTGTTCTTTGTCAGCCATGTGATTCAAAAATCCCTTCGCTTGCACATCTCTTCTGTCCGCATCAGGCATGCTTGTCTTTTTGTGAGTATGGCTGAGGAGAACAGGTCAAGTTACAGGTACACTTCTGCGCTCCTCCACTGTAATTAGCAAACTGGTAAGACTCTGGCTTGGAATTCCACACTTCACTACTACAATTTCTTAGGGTACTTGTCACTTTTGAGATATTACATATAGGATCAAAGAGCATTAAAAAACCCTCTAAAATAACAACAACAACAACAAAAGTCAAGGAACTATATGAATATTTCAGCTTCTGAATTTAGCAACACTCAGGAAATTAATTAGTTTATTTAATTAGTTCACTTGGGGGTGAACAAGATTTTTTCCCCAGAATTATATTACCTATTAAATTATGTGAATCCAATACTGCATGTGCAACTCTATCTGTATGTTAAAGATAGAGGTTTAAATACACATGAAAGCTAACATTTTCAGCAGAATTCCAACAACAGATTGAGAAAAAAATTTGGTTAAAATAATCCAATACTTTAACTAGGACACTAGTGGAAACACTGCAAGTAGATGAAGACAAATTTTTTCTTTAAGGTTAACATTATCCAATCATTATAATGTTTCTTGTTATTTTTGGTTGAAATTCAGATAAAGTTAATTATAAAAATAAGTAATGCTAGTACATTTAAGTTAGAAAATCAAATTTTAAAAGAAACTAAGTTGAATTTATTAGCAAAAGAAAAAATGCAATCCAGAAGCAACCTAAACCAGAACTGTGTCTCTAGGCAGACATTGCACTGTAGCTACAATGCATCAGAAGGGGCAGGGGCACAGGTGACGTGTTCTCTCATATCAAACAAAAGAAATTATAAACTTGAAAGGAAATTAGGAAGAGCCAAACTTACAGTGCTTTAAAATACTCCTGCTACTTTATCCACAGAGAAGTTTGCTCATTTCCCATATCAGTTTTTTCATTTTGCAGAGCTCATTAATATCACTAACACCTGTTCAAAATACTTCCAAGTGAGAAGCATTTGTCATTTATTTTGTACAAATGTAAATGCATACACATGCTACAAGGCAGTGGTAAATCAAGTGAGCTTCCCTAAATAGAGCTCTCAATGTCTCTGAGACATAGGCTCTGCTATTTGTTTCCACCTGTCCTGATTACTCATATTTTACCTCTTAGATCTCTTTAGAATATGAGAACTACTCCATCACAAAACAGAAGCACAATAGTATATAACCAGTATGGATAAAGACAGATTTCAAGATTACCTTAAAATAAAGCAACTGTGATTCAAACACAAAGCCTAGAAACTCTGAAGCTCAAATGGAAGTAATAGATTGCTCCCTACAAGAAGTCTGAAAAATATATCTTTTTAATCTAGTACAATTCCAAGCAAGAACTCAGACAGCAAAGTACCTATGGTTTTCAGAGATGATCAACTGGGGATGAAAACAGCTGCAACCTGTAGCATTCCAGAACTATTTCTATCTTGTGATCCACGATAGCTAAAATGATTCTCATTCAGACAAACCAACCAGAGAAATCCAAAGTAGAAATCATAACTCAGCTTAGTTACTCCATCAAAGCCTAAAGAAGCCAATCCCAAGTTAAAACAAGATAAAGTATTTTAACTCAGAGGTGCATATATCCTCCATTGCATGAAGCTACTCTTATCTAACTGTTCATGAAGAAAATTATATTTTTCTTTTCTCCTTTTTTTTTTTTTTAAAGGAAATACAACTGCATTTTAGCATCAGATAGAAAACATAGAGAGAAATACACTCTTACTCCCATAGAAATTTTAATGCCTGCCTTCCTTTAGAGTGCAAAGTTTACCTGTTCTCATGGGTGCTAGCAGTTCACAGTGAATTGTATCATGGGAACCACTACAGAGAGCAGGGCTACTAGCTGGGATGGCTGTTTCTTAGCCCTCATGTGGCTTCATTTAGCCTAATTTTGGGTTACAAGCTGGGGAAAAGGAATAATTGACTGAGCCTTATAAATGCCTTAGAGAGGAAGAAGTGAGTGACTCTCATTGTTACCTTGAATTGCCTTTTCATGTGACTAATACAGGTGTGGTGGCAATGATAGTCAAAGGACAGTACCTGAGTTAACATGATCAGTGCTCAGAGAATACACAATGTGATCTTTATTGATTTATTTTTTTAAGCACTTTTGCAGCAATTATTAGTGGTCAATCTATTTACTCAATGTGATTTTAGGTGAATTCTGGTTGAACCAGCTGGCATTCAGTTGACTTATTCTTACACAAGGTAGTAGGACTGTATGATGCCTGATGCAAAACTGTTATTTGCATTCACATGTGTACAGTTTTATACATGCTGAAACTCCTAGAAACCAGATGCGCAAAATAACTGCTATTTCAAAATCCAGCCCTTCTGGCAGTACCTCTGTCTGCCAGTAAGGACTTTGTAATTCTTTTTAAAACAAATATTCAAATGAAAATATGACAGTCAAATCTGGAGAGAAGTTTATAAAAATACTTGTTCTCATGTGATAGCGTCAGCTCACTAGAGGTCTGGCCATTAATAAAAGAGTTGCTATATGGTGCCCTATCACCCAAGGTAAAAGATTACTTCTTCTCATACTAGAACCTATAAACTAGCATTGGGCTAATTTTTTAGGTTGGAACTGAAATTTTTTACTAATTCTGTCTGACAAGTGATAAATGTTAGTGTTTCTATTATAGGGGTAGTTTATTGAAATTGAAGAGGCAGAACTTCAGTGTCCAGCACAACAGTTCCTCTGGCTAAAAGGTAGGAGAGGCTCTAAACTTCTGTTTATGTTCTAGAAGGGTCAGTCTGTCTAATGTTTTAGGAAGTTTAATTCAGCTTTGTTCTTACTCTTTTAAAGAACATGCGAGAGGTGTTAGCCTCCATCATAGCAGTGGCTGTGGCTCCTGCTAAACATCTAGGGTGGAAACATAATTTATACGGACAAGACTGACAATGCAAGACAAGAATTTTGATACCACAAATAACAAGTTAGATGGGTCAAATCTTTCTAGTTAGCTCCAGGATTCCCATTAACTTGCAAGGGTTGAGAAGCTGGCTCAGTGACCACTGACCTGAGGACTGCATTTTCAAAGACAGAAGAAATGCAGAGCAAAAGCTCTGGGTGAGAGCATTGCCAAACACAGGCAAACATGCCTGGGGTTTTTTGCCTGATAGTGTAAAAACAGGTCCAAGGTGGTAGCCTGAGCAGGCAATCACATTAAACAAACACAGCTAAAGCTGGGTGTCAGAAAGGGAAAAAAGCAGAAAAATGCTACAAAGACAAGTTTGGAGGAATGTTTCTGGCACCAAGTGTCTTACTACAGCTCCAGGTGACTAACTGGGAGTTACAGGGTGAGGGATGGGAGAAATAGGTGTGGTAACAGCCCAGGCTAATGCTAGACTTTCTGCTTTTCAAAATCACCACTTTATTTACTTCTCTCATGTGTATGAGAGATGGCCAACTCAGTAGAGTCTGTGATTCTTCATTCTGCTGAAAGGTAACATACCAAGAGAGGGAATCAAATCCCTCTCTCAAGAATGTCCCAGACGTCCTGATAGAGAGTTCAGATAGGACCTCTTCTGCTAAAAGCTTTCTTTTCTCTGCATGTCTTACAAGAGACTGTCTCCTTCCTGAGTTCTACATTTCCCACAGTTCTAATTTTTGTCTCTCTCTCTTACTTAAGGAGGGAGTGTGGCAAAAGCACAGAATTGATAGGAAACAAAAATTCTGTAGCTTTTTCCACAGTACCTAAGCCAGTACAAGAAAGTATAAGACATCAACATACTGGGGTGAGTCTGGTGAAGGGCCTTGAAGATGATGAGGAGACTGAAGCATCTCACATATGACCAGGGGCTGAGAGAGCTGGGGCTGTTCAGCCTGGAGAAGAGAAGGCCCAGGAGGATCTTATTAATGTGTAAAAATACTGCAAGGGACGGTGGAAAGAGGACAGAGTCAGGCTCTCTTCAGTGGCATCCAGTGACATGACAAGAAGCACTTGGCACAAAATGAAACACAGGGAGCACAATTTAAGAATAAGTAAAAACTTCTGAGGTTGTCAAACATGGAAAGAGGTTGCCCAGAGAGGATGGAGTCTTCATTCTTGTAGGTATTAAAACCCTTACTGGACAAGTGTTCAGCAATCTGCTGGTGACTCTGCTTTGAGCAGGTGGCGTACACTGGACAGTTGTCAGAGGTGCCTTCCAGCCTCAATCATTCTGTGATTCTGAGCAGCTGCAGTAAATTCTGTGGCAAACCAGAATCTAAGCAAGATGATAGAGACAAAAAACCCAGTCTCTTGCCCTGTTGCTAGGCATGCCCTCTGTGAATGAGAAATTTACTTTATGAGTGCTAATTTTCTTTGATAATTTTTTTTTCAGGGAGATGGTTTTAAAATTGCTGATCCTCAAACCTATACTATAAATGAGAATTATTGTGGCATGATTATCCTGTTCCTTCAAACTGCATGTTTTATTTTGGGGATTTTGTTCAAACATATATAATTATCTCTGCTATGCAGTTCATCATATGTTCTAAGGCTTTTGTCTTTATTGCACCTAGCTGACATTTTTATAATTCAGGAGTAATTGAATCACAATTATTTTTCATGATGCATAGTATGGTTTTATATCATGTTGTTGGCCGATATTCTTTATGATGTCATTTGGTCTAATGGGAAAATTAGAAGTAGCTCGATCATATAGAAAGATGGCTTTTTTGTGTCATGTTATAGTTTGTAGATGGCACTCAGGATATTTTCTTTTGACATATAGATTTTTTAGGTAGAGGCTGAAATGAGATTCTAAAGCTGGGTTCGCACTTGAAACAATATTATCTGTACATCCAAGAGGATTTCAACTATTCTCCCATAGTGACAGTTCATTTATATTCAAGTCCATTTAGTAGACTGTGATTAGTATTCTAAAATACATATAGAAGTACTATGTGGTCGTGGAATTTCTGCTCTAAATTCATCCCTGATCCAACATAACTAGTTTCAGAGAAGCCAGAAAAAGATGTCAGCATCATTTTAGGAGCAAGTACTCATCAGAGCAGGAGACTGACAGCAGATCTCCCACCTCACTGAAGAGCTTTCCCACCACTGCAGGGCCCAGACAGTTTCGTAATCTCTCCTGCTGGAGCTGTAACACATTGTGTAAAGCTTTGTGAGCTGTACAGAAGCCGACTTTGTAACCTAGAGAATAGGGCTGCTCTCCTGGAATTTGGGAAGAGGCAAATTCAAGGCTCCGTGTCAATGAATAGTTAATTAAGTCTACAAAGGAGATGGTCTTACAGACAGGAGAGAGAATGTGCTATCTGAGAAAAGCAGTTTGGCACACTGGATGTAGGAGAATGGTAGAAAATGAGAGCTGAATGCTGGAGCCAGCAGAGCATCCTTTTGCAAAGGAAAAAGTAATACTTCAAAGTGTTCAGTTTTGTCCACAGAGTAGTATCTGAAATCTCACAAATTTTCATGGGATGGGCCAACAATCATAAGAAGCCCAGATTGTCTGTCCATATAAAATTCTCATACACAACTGATCATATAAAAGTTGATGGCAGGAAATTTCAGTTAGTAATCTTAAAATGGTCTTTATTTCCCATCTTCGCAGAAGTTTAGGTGTTATATACTGAAACCATAACACCCTGCTTGCTGAAAAGGATTTTATAATGTTACTTTGATGTGTTTAGATGTTTCCAAATAACCAGCCTTCTTTCTGTTTGTCTTCTCCCTTTATGACACAGTGGGACCATAAAATGACTAAAGGCCACCGTCATCATGTGGCTGTTTGAAACACAGTGGTCTGCAGACAAACATGTACACAGGTTGTTCCAATCAGCTCTTCTGAACTCTGATTTCAAATGCAGATTGCAAACAGTCATTATTTTAGCAATAATGCTGTGGAATTCCATGCACAGCTTCTGAAAGCACAGGCTGCATGCAGCAACAGGTGAAATAAATGGCTTTATTTACCTTCCAAGGACATCAGCCAGCCATGCTCTTGGGAGAGCACATATTTTTCAGTCAGTAGTATGGGCCATAAGCCCCCATCTTCTCTTTCCTGTTGCTTGTTTTTCCAGTATCCCTGTACCAGGGTTTGAGAAAGGGGCTTATCTCTCACTATATGTACCTCTAAGACTTTTACAGCCCCCAAGTTTTAGTCCAGTAGCACACAGGAACCTCAGCTAAAGGCAGAATCCTTGGTCCAAATATGAATCTCAAAGCAAGAAAGACTTGTCTTACCAAAAGTGTTCAGCATATCCAGTCTTCACAATCTATCAATCCACAAAAGCTGTGGCTGCCTAGTGCTGAGGGAAAGGCATGAGATGTATCCAGACACCAATCTTCTGGCACTGACACCTCTAGATTTCAACACAACCCAACTCCTCAGCTGATTGTTTATGAGTTTCACTAATGCTATCCTAAAATACTGTCACTGAATACAAACTATTGTTTTCTTCCTATAGTCCTTGAAAGAGCTGCAATGGAGGTGCTAAGTACACTGTACATAGGCAAAACCAGAAGGAAACTTTGGGTTCACTCATTTTCTCTCTTTCATTAGTTAGCTGGAGCAAAATGCAATATTAAACCCCTGTTCAGCTTATAATAAAGTACCCTGAGTTGTCCTTAAATATGATAAGGCAGCATACGTGCTACTGATTTATTCCTGGAGACAAGACAGATTAGTGTCTGCTAGATATGATTTCAAGCAAAGCATGCTTTTTATTAAAAGCAGTTCAGTTCCTTGTTTTAAAAACATAAACACATATAAAAAGGGACACCAGATACCAACTTAGTAGAGAATAAAATCAGTGTACTGCTATTAAAAATATTTTTGACAACATGGCTAAGGAATCATTAT
This sequence comes from Sclerurus mexicanus, assembly GCA_013396755.1. Lineage (NCBI taxonomy): Eukaryota > Metazoa > Chordata > Aves > Passeriformes > Furnariidae > Sclerurus > Sclerurus mexicanus. The sequence goes on from VWZF01004053.1 coordinate 334,293, forward strand.
AGCAGAAGTATGATTTTCAAGGCCCATTGACACTCTCTAAAGAGGGTGCTCAGCTCCATGAAGAAGGTGTTTTCGAAAATCAATAGACATTATGAGACTCAGAGGGTGTTCAGTGGCTTGCACTGATGACATGTGAGCGCAAGGGAATATATTTTGCTAATATGTAAGTGTGGGTGTCATCTATCTTGAATTTCTCTGGATGTCTTGCTGTTGAACATGGCAGGTGAAAAAAACCTCTCACAATTAACTTCAGCTTAAATATACTGGATTAACTTTTTCAACTTCAATAACTGTTTAACCTGCCTGACTTTGGCTGAAACAGTTGAAAGAAGACTCACTAATCCTTTCCACTCATGAAATGGGTGGGTGCTGTGATGTCTGTCCCAAGGTAACTATGCCTTCAGCTGCAAGAGTTTATGAAGGGAAGGTTTGCCCATGCCTCAAATGCTGATAACAACACATCTTGTCCTTCTGGGCCTCTGCTATTTCATGATGTGAATACACTTTTTCCTGACTACTTATGGCTCTTTAAAGACACCATTGAATTTCCAAAAGTACAGTTACTCCCACCTAGATTTCAGTCTATGAGATCTGAAACTGTGTTTGGAAATACAGTTTTCAATTTCCACTTAAAAAACACTACAACCATTAGTGGCTGTTTCACCTGCTACTCTGTGCTCAAGCAGAATGCTTGTCAGGTTGAATACAAGAGCTGTCTGCAATATCTGTCCATGTAGTCTTCAAAACACACAACCAATTTAAGAGAATGCGAACCAGAATAATTATTATTAGCTTTGTTTATATTTGATACATCATTAAGATTAGGAGTTGTTGGTTTTTTAAACACTGGACTTTAAATTTCAATCTTAACTGCTAGTGTGTGAATTTCAGGATAGAAATACAATTGCTTACATAGATTACACCACATTTAAAAATAATCCTCCTCCATTTTGAGACATGCAATAGACTACATTTTGAAAAATTCATTTTTTTTCAGAGAGGTGCACTTGAATGTGTGATTCCAAAACAATATAATCAGACCAAATAGCTTTATCAAAGATAGCAATTCAAACCTTTTAGTGCAAATGCATCACAAATGCTTGCACTTAGAAATTCTCTTTCTAAGGTCATGTTTACAGACTCTGCCACAATAGGTAAAAGAAAAAAAATATCTTTGATGGTTTAGCAGAGAAAAGTATAGCACTGAAAAAGAGATGAGAAAGAATGGGATGCAAGACACTATTGAAAAATAATTGATACTGTTGCAGGAAGAAAAGCCAAACTCAGACAGACAGAAAGGGAATAATAGCTATATAAATTTGGTATTAGGTGCTCACATTTTACAATTAGACACAGAAGCATTTGTACATCAGTAAAGTTTTGTCACATTCATAGTACCCATTGACCTAAAACCACATTTGAGTTTCTCAGCTTTCCTCCTCATTGCTGTCTCCTTGACAGACTTTTTGAAGATCTTAGATATGAAATATCTTAGCGAGATGTACATCAGGTAATTATATTCGTAGCAGAAGAGATGAAGGTGGAGGAATGCAAACCAGGTTTTGGCTATCACGCAACGATCGGACAGGAAAAGAAAAGGACAGAAGGACACCCTGATTTCCTCACTCAGCTCCTCTGGCTGAGTTGGAATGGTGAAGAAGAAGCACAAGGTGATGCACAAGGGGACCATACAGGCTGCACTGTTTAACAGTGATGCTGCCATATCACCAAAATGTTTGCCTTTCTCCATGTGCAACAGTGGACATCAATTTCAGAGGGAAGACACCAAGTTGCGACAGAAAAAAGTCTGGAAGCGGCCCAAGAGATTGGTCCACAGACCTGTAAAAGGAACTGATACCCCAGCATTTGGCAGAGTTTTAGTAAAGATCATATTTAGGTTTTTACTACCATGGCACCTCTCTACTCTTCAGTCCAGTTTCCCCAAACAAACACCAGAGACACATTAAAGAGAACAGTAAACTTAAAGACAAATTCTTTAAAAATAGAGAGTGTTAAACTTTGGATGACCTGTTCAAATCTGTTCAGTGGTTTTTATTTTTCTCTTGAATTATGAATAGTTTTTAATTAAAAAACAAAATTTGCTAATAATCTCAAAGCACAAGATGGATTTACTCAGGGGATGGTTGCTGTGAAATGAGAGTTTCTGTAAAACTCTGCTTTACTGTTTCCCGAGTGTTGAAACTGTGGTGGATGAAGTAGAGGGGTAGGACCACAGACTAACACTAACCCAATGCTAAACTGAGGAAATCAGGTTGGCTTCCACTTTTTCCTTACAGTCTCCACTTTTTTTCTTTGGCTATAACTTCTACCCCATCCTTTCTGTCACTATCCTTCTGTTATTTTTACTTATCTCCAATTTAACTTGGTTTTTATTTAGTTTTTTCCATCCCTGCAGTCTCATATTATTCCTCTGCAGAGAACAGCTGCAACTGAGATTTCTGTATCATTGTTCCCTTTCAGTTTGTTTCTAGACTTCTTTTTGTTATCAATACCTTTTTCTTCATTCTCCCTTTCTACAGTTTTGCTGCCTTTTCTTTGAGGAGGAAGAAGAGGTAAAGAGAGTTGTAAAAAAAACCACCAAACCAAACAAACTCAGAAGCTGGTATTAATTTATTTTTCTTAGAATATGGCAGTTCTTTAAATATTGAACAATTACACTATGTGGGTCCAACTTAGCAAAAATCCAGCAGATTCATGCTTCTCGGGCCAGACTCAAGCAAGACTTGCTGTGTGCCAATGCCATGGTTGCCTGCTGACTGGACCACCTTCCAGTCAGGAGTGACAGGTGCTCCAGAGTCTACATCTCTTTATTCAGCTAAAGGGCTGGGATTCTCATGCCAACAGCTGGAATGTGGAACAGATGGAACACATCAGCATAGGTGTTTCCATTGATGAGAACCCAAAAAATTTGAGATCTCCTTCCAAAATTGCCACAATTTTGAAATATGAAGTTTGTGAAGTTTTATTATTATTTTGTTTAACCCTCTTCATATTGCAGACAATCTGGGAAAGCTGAAAAATACAGTTTTCTTTCTTCATGTTCCAGTGCCCAAAGTCTCAGCAGCTTCTGATGACCAGAAGCACCAAACCCATCAACAACAGATGTACTTGCTGTCCACAGTTTGGCACACACTTAGGAGCAAGGAGAAGATGCAGTATGCTTTGTGCAAAGGGAATCTTCTGAAGATGTAGGTGCTGCAAACCCAACAATCCTTCCAGGGCATATACAAAAGAGAGATTTCAGAGGAATGTATAGTTGCTAAAAACAGCTACTTATTTAGCATGTTTGGCAAGTGTTTCAAGGCATGAGGAAGGCACCTTGTGTTCCACTTTCTTTTCATAAGTTCACGTTCCATGGAAGATTTGCAATGAGTTTCTGTCTCTCAGATTACTACACAGCACTACATGAAAATAAACACTGAATTTAGATCAGTTCTTGCATTTACTTATGGATGATAGAGCATGTAAATTGGTCTGGCTCCTTCCAAGAGAAAAGAATCATGCTTCCTGCTAAAAAAAATGGCAGGGAGATGTTTAATATGATCGGAACTAACTGTTAAAATCCAGGCAGCTGACAGAAGAAAAAAAATAGCATAGTTCTATTGTCCCACTGCAGAGATGTTACATTTATAAGATAATCTCCCACGCAGTGCTTGCAGCTCATGTTTGTTCACATAGTTCAGAGGAATGTTTTCTAATCAACCGAAGTTTACAGTGTTGTGTTGAGTTAACACCAGTTGAAATCAGGTCAGCAAGCAGGAGATCCATCACGAAACAGCTGTACAGCACTTGTGTGTTCTGTGCAAGTGGGTCCTGCTTCCAGGTTGGTGATGAAATATCACAATACATATTTTTTACAGTAAAAGATTTTGGCAGTCACACAAGCATGCTTTCGTGGAGTTGTAAAATCCTGATGGAATTGTAAAATCCTGAACAGATCTAAGCTTGAATCTGAAGTTTTAAAATTCTTTCTTCTCATAGTCCATAGTGTGTTTCACCTCTGGATTTTGCAGGTACCTCTCAGTGGAATGGGCAGAATTTGCCCTTCTCTGTGAGACAAAATGAAATACATCAACCAAGAGTAGGTAGGATTTCAAGTATTTGGCACTGAAAAAGAGTTAGGTTTCAGACTCCGTGTATGAAAGTAGCCATTAACATATTTGCTATGATATGTAGTACTGTGTTTAAAATGCATCTTATCAGCTCACCAACTGTTTTTCAACAACTTATTTGTGAATTTCCAGTGTGAATGTGTATCCAGAGGCTCAACCTGATAGTCTTCAAGAGCATCAATTTTCACAGGATGTCTCTTAACTAGTCACTTTTGAAAACACTGTCTGTTGCTAATTAAGTCTGGTATGTTTCTGTCAGATAGGCAGGGAATGTTATTTGCCACAGTAAAGATGGGTCAATTATGGTACAGAAGAATTGTGGCTCCCTTGCAAATTAACAGCAGGGCCAAATATAGAAATGAAGAATCCTAAATAGGATCAGAGGAAAGATTAACAACCTAAATAATGACTCTACTTACATAAGGATGAATCAAAGCCGTCACAAATTTTACATGGGAGGGGGGAAAAAAAAAAAGAAGTCTTTTCAAAATATTCAACAGTGTGACAATCAGATCATGGGCTTGATGTGTGGGGCACACCATTTAAAGTCTTTCTGTCACTGATGTTTGTCTTGTTGGGAGAATAACTTCTGTCCTGAACCCACAGAAGTATTCCAGGCAGACATTCTTTAAATTGCTCTGCCTTGCAAAAAGGCAATTAATTTAAGTGAATCTGAATTTTTGAAATCAGACACTAAAATAAGCCTTACCCAGCTGCAATCTTTACTGGAATCTTTTGGCAAGAATTGTTTTTCACTGCTTATTTGAAATCAGAAAACAAATACTATACTACAAGTATTGCCAGGTATTTAGCAATTTTTTACAACGGCACAGACTTCTATTCAGTTCTCAGGAATGATGTCATAGTAGGGTGACAATGTGACTTCTGATAGTTACAAAACAAGAAATGGTCTTATTCTGCAAAAGAGTTGGATGCTAAGAAATTACAGGTCAGCTCAGTGGTAAGGCTGCTGATGCTACTTCCAGAAACTTTGTATTTTCCTGTCTTAGTGAAATGTTTTTGCCTCTTGTAAATGTTTATGATATTTAATGAAGCCTACAATGTACTACCATTATCCCTGGCCACAGGAAAACATGGTTTGTGCCTGAAGGTTCTCACAGTCTTTCTGATTTAGACCTTATCTGCACTCAAGAGCTTTTCCAGCATATTTTGGTTGCCTTTTTTCTTTTAGATGTTATTATAACACCAATAAAAACTTCAGTGTGCAATGCAAGACAAAATCACCACAGATATGCTCCCCTTGCTATACAGGGACAACTACATGACTGAATGATGTTTTACAGGGCTGTAACAACAAGCAACAGGTTGTATTACTTTAACTACAGTGGTATATTTAAAGTGGCACAATTTTGGAGCACAAAGCCTTATTTACCACTTGAGGTATAAAAACTGCATAAAAAATATACTCCATAGATAAATCATCCCATGATGGTGGCAAAACACTGCATTTAGCAACTCTCTGTGCCAGTAAGAGTCTAAAGAAAGCTTCAGACACCTGCTAATGGAAAATAGAGAGGCTGCTTATTTTTATTACCCTCAAAGTTTTTGTGATACTAAGCTTTGCATGTATCAGAAATTACTGATTTTATTTCCCCTGTGGAAATTGAAACTTTGCTGAAAAAACAAAGAGATAGAATTTCCAGTGTTTTCCTGACTTTTTCAACAAGATGTGATACTCAGCTTCTGCATTCCCTAACCCAAACCCATGCTGACTATATGTCAGGAGACCTTAATCTGGGAAAAAGGAATTGAGCTACATGGTCCCCAGTCAGTGTGCATTTCTTGCCACAGAGAGACAGGTATTTGTCACCTGGCTGCTGATCCCTGAATATCAGGTAGGTACCATATGCAGTCAGGTTCCCAAAGTAAATAGAAACCTCCTAATACTGTGGTAGTGTCTATTATTTGGGAACAGCTAGAGTATGAGAGGATTTCTTTTTTTTTGTCCCAAAAATTGAAAGGGGATTTTGGGGTTTCCTGGAGATTTAGTTTTCTTCTATTTACCAACTGTCTCACCAGGTAGTTACTTAAGCAGATAAAGCTTAAGAAAATATTGCCCAAGCACATTTTTATCTTTTGAAAGCAGTTAAGACTATATTCTGTTTTTCATAACACATATGAGTGAGCTGCAATCATGTGACACATTGGAAAACATAACTACACTTCCTCTTTTTTTAACTCCTTATGTCTTCAGGCTATTCAGTACCTTTTTGTAAGTAAACAGTTTTTGTGCTAAAAGGAGAAATAAGGGGATGAAATTCATATTGCTGCCAGTTATAGAATTTCAACATGGCAGGACTCCACAGCAGGCAAGTTCATGGCAGTGGCACGAATTCCTGCTGGCTGTGAACACCTTTTGTACAACTCACAAAAAGTTTACCAAGTCAGCAGAGTGAATTTTTTTATGTTTTGTTTTTTGTTTCTGATACATTCAATACTGCTTCCAGGTCATAATCATTCCACTGATGTCCCCCTGAAGAGTTGCATATTTCCAACAACCACATGCACGTTGACCCCTTCTGTACCTGCCTGGGAATGGCTGGGCCACTGAGGAGGAGATCAACAGGGAATTCTTGAATCCCACACCCTTTCCAAACAGGCAGTGTGCCCAGAAACTAGTACAACATGGGAGCTTCCTACCTTGCTACTAGTACGAGGCATCAAGGTGAGATACACCTTCAGGAAGTGGGGCGAAATAACAGAATTACTTTAAGTGTTTTTAGAGCTTTGTTAAAGTTTTAGTTCACTGTCCTTTTCTACTCAGCTGATTCTACTTCAGGTGATAGCAGGGATCTAGTGCAACTCTAGCCTTGAGACAGAAAGATACCAACTGGAAAGTGAAAAGCTATCAGCCTCAGCAAGCCTGCAGATACTATGGTTCACTGCCTAAATTGCATTCATGCAGCTCTCATCATAAGAAATATGCTGGGCAAGTTCAGGGGCAGGTTAACCTGCCTTTGATTTATAAACTTTCTAATTTGTTGTTGTTGTTTTGCATGTAACAGATTCTAGAAAAAAGTCTGATTTTATTTTTAAAGCAGTTCTGAAGCTAGATATCAATGAAAACTGTCAAATATCCAGTAATGGGATTCTTTCTTTTATTTATTTTTTTTTCCTTTTAATGTCGAAGAAATAAGATCTCAAATAAATCCTCATTTGGTGTTTTTAAATGCTGGTTAGGACAAGACTCCTGCAGCAGTCTGAATTCCTGTGGTCCATTCAGCCTTCTGCCTCTTGGCTGCAGCTGCCAACAAAGGGTTATTTACTGAGTGCCAATTGTGACAGGACATTTTGCAATGCTGAAGGACCAAAGGGCACAGTACAACTTGCTCTGAGAAAAAATGCCTCATCTTAATCGAGGACCTTGTGAAGCAAAAAGACATCCCAGAAACAAAAAAACAACTGATATTGAGGACCTTCTGCCTGATGAAGACTGAAAAATATTTTAAACCTCATTAGAAAAATAAAGTTTGCCTATTTCTCCTGTTTCATACGTTGTGCAGTAAAGGAACATATATGCTGTCACATTCATATTTTACGGGCTCTTTTTTTCCCCCCAAACCTTCGTACCTCAGATTTGAACTTTAAACTTGTGACAGTGTTATGTTCATTAGAATAAAAATCACTTGCTATTTCCATTGCAAAGCTCCCCCCCAGAGGTTATCTTAGCTGCTTTATAAATCATATCAGGAGGAAAGCTGGCATAAAGGTTGACAGCTCACTCTAGATAATCACTTCCCCTTCTCTTAAGTGACTTTAAGGAGAAAGGAGCATGTAGCTTGCCAGTTCAGTTTTTAGTGGTCAAGCATCCACATCTAACCACCACCAACACACTGACTAAATTAGCTTTTAAGTATTTTACTGAAATGCAGGAAAATCACAGTCCTGCTCAGGAGGAGAATGAATCTCAAACATTCATCAGCTCTATTTTCTCTGTCCTTTCAGGGCAGAGCTCATTACACAGAATGATATGAACTCCAAAGCCCTTTGACATAGGGCCTTGAAGGGAGGTTGGGGTTCAGATTACTGTTCATTTATCAGCTTCCTCAAGAGTTGGACTGATTAGAATAATGACTTAGAAGGGATATGATTTCAACAATAAAGCCCTGTGTTGTGGAGGTAGACAAATAAAGCAAGTTAGATCTTGCAGTCAACAGAACCTACAACTCAGGGCAACAGTCTATTAAGTAAAAAGTTAAAGGGAATAAACAGGCACCAAAAGAATGCTGGGCTTAGGAGAAAAGGTCACACTGCATGTTATACTTTTTCTACATACAATAATAAAACTAAATCCTGGGCAGAGAAACTGAACAGTCTGGAAATGTTGCCAAATCTTCCCTGGCTGAGTTAGAAGAAGGGAAAAAAACAAAGCAAGCCATCCCTTCACCATGGCGCTTCCCCATGACCTGGTTACAAACTTTTTTCAATCAACAGGAATCTTTTCTTGTTTCTGTTGGACTTCGGAGCTAGGGTGGTTGGAAGAGAAGGGTTCCCTATAGCAGGTAGAGTGAGGGGCATAGGTAGCACATGGAAAGCCTTTCTTGGAAGTTGATTGTAATAGTAGCAAATATTAAGGAGGAAAAAACCTGACAATATTAACTTGAAACATAAGTATGGTTCATCTGTTAATCACTGCATCTATCCCTGAAACTGTTGTCTCTTACTTAAATAAGGATAATAAGACTGTCCTTTATAAAATGGATAATCCTGAAAGTATGTATCAGTAACTAAGATATAGGGAGCTTATTTTCCCACTGTCTCATAACACAGAATCTGAAGACAAATTCAGGTCAGTTCCACTAGGAAGAATAAAATCCAACCCTGAAAAAACAATACCTTTTTACTCAGCTTATAATTGGACTTTGATATTAATTTCTCTTAGAAGCCAACAACTTGACAGATACCAAAAGGGACTGGATATTTTTGCAGACAATGAAAATTATCTATATAATGATTATTTTTGAAAAACAAATGTTGGAAAAAGATACTTAATTTTATACTTAAGATATTTGGCAGCTGTAAACTGAGCAGTCTAAACTGACTAAGACAATGAGTACTTCAATTTGGTTGCCCACAACTAAATAGTTAACTGTAGCGGTGTGGAAATAAAGGAACTTCTGAAAATAGAACAAAATCTGAATCTTTCGCAATAACTTGCACAAAATAGTTCCTGTTAAAGAGATAGTACACAAGCCACTACACATTGCAGTTGTTACTAATTCTCAGTCTTTATATTAAGCTGATCTTGGCTTGTACAACACCCCCAGGAACCAGATGAACCTTTTATCTAGTACACCCTGGTAGTTTCAGAACTTGATAGACTTTTTACATTGGTGAAAGATATTATATTTAAGTATTATATGGTTATTTACACACATAAGTCTTAAAAAGATAAAGAACTACATGAGACACCACCCAGTAAAGTGGGTCAGAGTCAAAGGTGTGTTTGCAGGTAAGCAAGTATCTTTCATTATGAGATCGTTGCTACATGGAACAGCGCTCTGGCCAAGCGCTGTTATTGCAACTACAACCAGTTTATGATGAAAGTTGTTGCATCAGTGGGAGTTCCTGGCAATACTTAGATTCCCAAAGATGAGCTTGCCTTTGGTAATCTCACAGAAAAAGAAACAGTGCAATGTGGCTGGTGCCTAGGTCAGTGAGAAACTTAGGACACAGAATAAGAATCAATTGTATCCATTGTCTCCAGGACCACAAGTGACATAAAGCATTTTTCAAGAAGCCAGCAGTATTCTTCCCCCACTGGGAAATCAGCTTCTCCCTGTTTTGCTGCTAAATTTATCTTTGGTCAGAGATGTGGTAAAGCCTGGGGTGGTACTCACTCCTCCCATGCACCTCCCTGGCAGTTTCTAAGGGCATAGCTTAATTTCAGCATGTACACTCTGAGAGACAGAAAGACCATTCATGGGTAACTAGTAATTGTTTGGGACAAGAAATGCCTGGCACACAGCCATTTGGGGGGCAGGGGGCATCTCTTTCAACAAGAATTAAATATCAATGCATCTAGAAGGCCATTTCCATTTTGCCTTTGATTTGGATACTGAAGATAATCTTACTCTTGTAAAGATATAGTGTCTCCAGAATGCTTTCTGAAAGCATCAACATGTGCTGTGGATGAAGATATTGCCTTGTTTACCCCAGACTCATCATAACTCCCCCTGATTTTACAGTATTTTTCATTTTGCTGTTACAGATGCCAAGCCATTTGTATGCCTACTCTGTTGTACTAACCTGAAATTATTAAATTAAATGTTTATGAATTTGCCTGTATTTCATTGCTTCTTGAATGTGGACAGTTCAATACAATTTCTAACCCACACATGTTTGCCGCCTGGGGGCTGTGAGTCACATTTGCTTTAGAAGAGGCAGCACTCACAGACTGTCACTCACCTGGGTTATTAGAAACAGCACTTTAAGAATTACTCTGCCACCTCCTCACCTCTAAATATAGCTAGTGTGCATGGGTCTAAAGCAATTTAGCTAGTCTGAGAAAAGGTCTCATTCCAAATAATCAATTAAAAATCCATCATTTTAAGAACTATGTGGGCCTCAGGCCAAATGCATCTTGGATGTAATACCTTTGACTGTTTAATGCTGATATTAATTATTTGTATTACAGCTCCAGATCCTAACTCAGAATGAAATTTCTTTGCACTAGCAAGTTACAAGTCCTGTTCCAAAGAGTGAACTATATAAGTAGGCATGATGGACAAAGAGCAGCAGCAGAAAATCATCATTATTCCCTGCTTCACGGATGGGAAACTGAAAGACAGATTCAATGACCTGCCAAGGGTCACATAGGAAAAAGAGTAATTCATAAATCCCAGTATAAGGTCTTAAGCCATGAGATTTTCTCTCATTCTTTAATCAATAATAAAACACCCCAGATGTCTAAGAATCTAATATCTCCAAAACTGCTCCAAGGTCTATGGGCACGATACAATTAATTTCCATTAAGAGCAATGTGATGTGAGGGCACTCTGTACTGACCAGAAAAGTAGGCCTTGCAGACTTTGCCGTTTTTAAATAATGTTTTAATAGAGAATCAGGGATAGTCTAATTAAAATAAAAACAAGGGGACACAGTTGCCAGACCTTCAATCAAAGGTAAAACCAAAGGAACTGATCCAGGAAGTAAACCAATGTTTTAAAGAAAAATCAGGTCTAGAAAAAGCAAAGTCTGTAAGTGAAAATATTTGTAATGAATTTTCCCTTTTTGAAGGAGAGTTATATTTCTCAGTGCTTTACGTGTTGCTGGCTTGACCTTTAGGGTTGTACTCAGCCACATTTTTTAGCTCCCTCCTCCCCTATTAGCACAAAGGATTACCAAGAGAAATTCTCACAGATTCACCTGCCTGAAGGACTAGAATTTCAGGAAAAACATCAAGTATCAAAGAACTTGCAATGGGCTCACAAGACTCAGCCATGCTGAATTGAGTAAAACAACACCTGCAGGTTACAAGGAACTAGATAAGCACTGTGGGAAAAGTTCAACTCAGCGCCCATAAGGCCAAAACAGGGAGCTTCCATAAATACCTGAACTCCTTCTACCCAAATCCCTCTGTAGTTTCTTTTATGTATTTCCACAAAGGTAACAGGAATCAACACTAGGTTGTGCAGTACATAATCAAGCCTCAGCATGTATATGTATTTGAATCTTTCCATCACCATTTCTTGCTACTGCTTGTTAAACAACTAGAAAAAAAAAATTACTGCTCCAATAAGGCTGAATGCTGCAATGAGTTATGGTCATGTCTAATTTTTTCACAATATACACATTATTGACATAAACACAATTGCACAGTTAAACATATATATCCACTTTTAGGTGTTGTGAGAGGTTTCACTTTTATTTTATGCTTTTGAAACATGTAGCTAAACTGAAACATGTAGCTATTGCTCCAGTTAAAACACCAAATAACAGTACTCATGTTATTTTTGATAAAGCATGCTAAGTTTATAGCATTGATACCACCAAAAAAAGTGGAGAAATTAAATGACATTTTTCATAACCTGTCCTAATCCTCCAACATTCACAATATATAAATCAAACTTACAAAAGACTCTAAGAAAACCCCTGGCTAGTATGTTTTAACCACCACTCATTCTGCAGAAAGACATTACAATACACTATTATTTTCCTTTCTTCCATTGTTACACAATGAACTTTGATTCTATAAGAAATTTACACAGGGAGCCACTCAGTATTCTTTGTTAAAACTATTGCACAAAAGTGCAGAAGTGAAAAATTGAGTTTATTGCTTTATCAGAGATGCCAAAATTACTGGTTGGCATGGACTTACTATTGGGAAACTGTCTCATCAGTGTTTATTCTGGTAAGTTATCACCAGCTGTTGTAGGGTAAAGTTCTTAGATAATACATGCCATTGCTATCACTCTCTGCACTCAGGAGAGGTAAGGTGCAGACAGGCCCTTCTCATTTAACACCTACTCTATGAATCTTCTTTTTCAATGGGAAAACTCAAATTTAGGAGGTGCCACTATTTGTGAGATGATGACTGGGCTTTTTTCAAAAGCATAAAAATAATTGAAATTCTTGTGAGACACTCAAGCTGAGCGTGAGCCATATCTCACAAGTCAGAAAAAGAAAATCTGTTGGCTTCAATAGGATTTGGTCAGGTATATTGCAGTGGAAGAAACAAATCAACTACCCTTATTTCTGCAAGAATAGTAGTCAAAAGACTTGAATGCAAGTATCAGCCCACGAAGCCATAGTTAGTTATATTTTAAGTGTTTCTGAACATTTCATAAAAGGTCATGAAACTTTCTAGGTGGCTTGTTTATTCAATAAAATTTAGTAAAGAAAGGGAACTTGCTCTGATACTCCTGGAATAAATGGAATGTCCACAGAGTTTAACAGGACCTGCTGTGGAAGGCCAGTAGCAGAAAGACTGCATTCAGGAAAATCAGGCCACTGTAATGTGCTCTTGACCTCCCTTATGTAGCATTAATATCAATTTACCTGCCTTGTCATGGGAAGAGTAGAGGGAATACTGAGTGGTAAGAAGGAGTGATAAGAGTCCCTGACCTAGCTTCTAAAGTAGAGTGGGCACAGCTTCAGAGACGTTTTTCAGAGGCTAAAAATTAGATGGTGCACCTGAAAATTCAGAATTAAATGACTGAAGTAACTTCATGAAAGACTTAAAGAAAATGTGACCTAAGAGTAATTGTGAACGTACATATATTCTAAGAATACGGGGCTAGAATCTGCCCTCAGCTTAGAAGGTTATGCAGGGCAGATAACAGTGTTCACTTATGCTGCTGCACAGCAGTTTGCTTTGGCTGCTGTAGACTGGGAAGGCAATGAAGTGTCTGAGTGCATCATGCAGTGCAGAGCTAAGAGATGGGAAAAAAGTAAAGATAAAAGGATGGGAAAAAACTACACCCCCAAACCAGAGATAGTCACTTAACTCTGTTAAAACTTAATTAAGCACCTGTCACGAAGTTAAGGGGAAATCCTACAGTCTTGCGTAGGAGGAACAGTTTCAGTGCAAGAAAGGACAGAGCTTGGCTTCCATCCTAGAGTATGCACAATATCTGAAGCTTCCTCTTCACAAGGCTGCCCAACATCAAGGATGGATTAAGTGTTAGAACAGATGTTTGTGATACAAAGCACTCTGTGAACACCTGGACATGGACAGCAGCATCAGGTTTCAACAGAGCTCCTGAGGTGAGAGTTGTTGGTTTCTGTCACTGAAGTCCAGACGACATGGAGCTAGAAGGACCTTGTGTGATTCATGGACTTGAACTCCTTTGACCCTAGATACAGAGTTTTCTGGAGATACATATTTAACTTTTACTGAACAGAAGGTCTAAAGTAGTTGCTCTTTTCATTGAGATTAGCTCAAGTGCTAAGAATACCAAGGTTGTGAGATTGAATTCTGTGTGGACCATTCACTTATAAGTTGGACTTGATGATCCTTGTGAGTCCCTTCCAATTCAGAGTATTCTGTGCTTCTTTGGCAGACTTCATATCACAGTCTGAGAGATCAAAAGCTACTGCAAACAGAGACATTTATGAAGCCCATGAGGTAGAAGTGGAACATTATAATGGATGGCTAGTGACCAAAAGCCATGATCTGACAATTAATTGTTCAATTGGCTGTTGAAACAAATTCAGGATCTTAGTTCACTTCCCAATATATGGCAGTATCTGACTGTCACAGCAATATCTTTGTCAGGCCTCAAAGGGGCATCCAGGAACTGAGATGTTGCCACTGACTGCTTAGTCTCTCACCTCTTCTTGTAGTTCATTCAGGTCATTGTTGAAGTGGGTATAACAAGCTTTTCTATTTCTGTCTTTGGAATAAGGAGGAGGTGAGCAATATACTATCTGCCATTTTAGGAAGACTGTTGTTTGCCTGCTCCACCTTGAATTTAGTATCTGATTAATCAGGTACCTCTCTGCTCAGCACAGAGCATTGAAGATTGAACTTGGCCAATATGGACCATTTTATTATTATTGGATCAATTTTTACTTGTTTGTGAAGTTGAACTGCTGCATAAGTGGCTTCAGTGTGACTGTTGTGCAGTGCTCTACACTGTGCACAGCTGAACAAGATCATTATTCTTCATGATCTCTCAATGAGTCTGAACAGTACAGCACAAAACATAAAAATTTATACAACCACTAATTCCCTTAAAAGGGTTAAAGAAGCCTTTGAAAAATTTCTGTTGGAGATCTATTTCCTAGATGTTTTCTCAGCTCAAATGGGCTATAAAGTTTCAGGAAGAAAATACATAAAAGGCATGAATTATTCTTTTGAATAACTTTTTGACAACTGTTGCCAATAAGATTATCTGATGAAACAAATTAATTTCTCAGACAAGGCAGGATATGACTGGATCTGCACACATGACTATTTTTTGTTATTTAAAGCACCATTTTCAAACATACTGCCACAAACACTAACACTGTGAGCACACACACAGACTCTTGAGGTGTTGAAGCTAAATACGTCACAAACCACATTTCTCCAACTCTCTTCAACATGCAATCCAATGAAAATCCCTTACTCAGTTTCACAAGAAAGTAATTTTCTGGTACAAAGACAGTGCTACCATTAGAGGCCAATATTGTCTTTTGCAAACAGACTCCTGGGTGGAAATTAAGACAGGATGAAAAGCAGGAAGAGCTCAATTCCCAATAGTCTTGGTGTGTAGGGCTACCAGGGAAGGAAGCCAATCTTCCACAAAAAGGGTCAAAATCCTTCTGCCTTCAAAGTGGGAAGATGACTATTTTTCTTTTATGAACACTTTCTCATTCTCTCTTGCTGCACAGCTCCTACACTCATTCTATACATATACATATATTGATGATTCAGTATAGCTACTGTCAAGGACACAATTTCTCCTCAGCTTCAATACACCCAAATACATAGTAAAATGCCTTTGCCAATAGGAGAGGGGCTCACTCCTGCTGAAAGAGAGCAAGGTTACTGCTTTGCCACCAGTCTCATATAAGGTGGCATATACACGATTTTTCATGGCTCAGAAAAGCAGCAAGTTTTGCTCCATAAGGAAGTGACCTGCCCCAGATCTGAACCATCTTACATTTTGATGACTTCTCTCCCACTCTGAATTCAACACTCCTGGTCAGAGTGCTGGAGGTGGGAAAAGAAAAGAGGTGAATTCAAGGTCTTTCCCTGCTGCATGGCAGGAAAAGGTTCTGATTTTCCTGCTTGCCTTCATCCCAGGCAAGGCCCATGCATCCCTCCTCTGCAGAAGGGCACAGTGGAGTATTTCAGAGCTCCCGTGAGCAGTGCACACAGGTAAGAAAAACCTGGCCTAAATATGAAAAGACAGATTATAGCAAAGAAAAAACAACAACACAACAAAAGCTTGCATAGCTGCTAGAATTATGTTACTGAGGGCACTATTTGTCATCTGCTGTATAATAGAGCATACATTTTGAAACAGGCTGGCAATTCCATTTCATTCAGTCTTCTCTTTCCTATTCCACAAGTGTCATTGAAGGTAAGTAGCAAAGTCACCCTCTTCATGAATTTCTCAAACTGAAATGCTCTCCTGAGGATTGTTATCCTGCTGCTATGTGATCTAGTCTGGAAGCCTGCATGTACCAAATTAAAGAGAACTCTATGAATCAAAGCTGAGAGACTCGGTATTGAGATATATAATGAGCACAAGAGCACATAAGGCCCAGTCCTGTTCCCACAGAAATGAGCAGCAAGGGTCTGATTCTGATTTTGCTGATCCAGCTATAAATCAAGAGTGACTTCACCAAAGCACACATCAGTAAAAAGGGAACAAGCACTCTTTCAGCCACTAAATTCCCAATATATCATGCATTGTATTTAGTACAAAACATTGTCCCAGCTTGACTTTGCCTGCAGAGTCATTCCGGGAGAAAATGGTGAGGAAATGTTCAACGTGTGTCTTAAGAGAAAATTGGTTATGATACAGCAGAGGAGTGGTTAGCAGAGCCCATTGAGCCCCCACAAACTGTCCAGATAAAGAATAAAAGAAATAGGGAACCTTCTCAGAGTCTAAACTAAGCAAGAGTACTTCTCTCACCCGATGTACTGTCAGATCCTCCTGAGCCCTGGGCTAGAGGCAAAATTTGATGACCAGATTCCATAAAATTTTATGTGTTTATGAGAACTCTATTCAAGCTAAATAGACAGTGGGGCTGAATATCCCTTTGTACTCTGAGACTTGAAACAACAGAGAGCATCAAGCTAAGCCACAATGTGTTATATCAGCTGAAAGATTTACACCAGGACTAGTTAGAATTGTGATGGTGAGTAAATTAATTAGTTGCAACAGTATTACAGAAACACTGATTATCATGGCTTGGATGTGAAACAAAAAGAAATGGTATTTTTGTTGTCATAGTACTCATCAGAATGGCAAGACTGAGGCTATCAGAAAGAAAATTGCCCACATTTACCAGAGGAATGTATAATTTTGTGATTTTCTTTGTAAATGGCATTGCACCAAAGAACATCATCACCATTGGAGAGAATAATTTCTTTCCTATCGTCTCAGCTCTTTATCTTTTTAACGAGAATTGCCTGGCAAAGCACAATATACTGGGTCACAACTCTGCCCAATGAGGATTTGTGTTTGAGTAGTGACTGAGTGTTGGGAATCCCCTCCATGCCCCGGGAAGCCTGAGGGAATAGATGGAGCCGTATCCCCTCCAAAGCTGTTAACTGAGTATGTATCTGTACCCCATTATTACAGGGCGTTATACAGACAACTAAATGAAAAATGGTCCCTGTCCCAATTAACTTTTAAATAAATGATGCAACTCCTTTTTTTAACAAGCTAAAAGACAGACTAAGATGCAGACTCTTGTCTTGCTGTTGTGGTTTGTTTGTTTTCATTTCCCATCCCAGGGCTTTAGGGAGTGAGTCTCTGCTAAGTATTTCTGCAGCTGTTCAAAAGCAATCTTATTGCACAATACAGTATCTGAATAATTGTCTCAGGTGACTATTAAAGTCTACTACTGCATCATAAAACCACGAGGAATAATCTTGCACCACAGCAGAAAATATCCGACAGCCAACCCTGCAGAGTGTCATTCCTGTTAGGAGAGAGCTACTGCAACTGAGTGAAGATTCAGGAAGACAGAAAGAGCACAGGGAAGGCTCTGGACCTTAAATTGTTTCTTTCCTTGCCAACTAAGCAAAAGCTGCTGATTGTTAAATATTGAATAGTCTGTATTCATCCCTGGCCAACTGAAGTAAATGGACATAGATGGAGGAAGACCTGTTACATGTGAAATGTTTGTCTTCTCCTTTCCCTCTCTGTTGCTTCTTACAGCCTTTCATATACTGCAGTAAATGAACTCCTTTAAAGCCTAAAGTATGGTAATGCAGTTTAATTGTGGTTGGTTGGCCTGCTGGGAATAAAATGTGCTGGTTCCAAGTAATTTTGCTGACTCTAAATTTGGCTCTGTATAGAGAGCTGGAGGAGGGGATGTTACTAATAAAAATAGCTGTGCTACCTGGGGAAGCTGTGCATACTACAAAGGTACTGTTTGAATAGGCCCTATAATTGTAGATAATTGATTTTTTAAAACAATGATGTTTGCCTCACACTGAGCACACAGTCTGCCTCCTAACCCTTACATAAGAACAACTCACACACAAATGTAACTCTCAGACAAGCATACTTTGGGCACCCTTTCCTCACTTAGCAAAATATACTCACTTTGCATTCATTACACAACTCCTTTCAATTTGTGAATTGGAGACAGCTGAATTGTTGAAGGCAAAAATCAGTGATACATGTGTGTGGGCAGGACAGGTGATTACTACTGATCAATATCTTACTTAAAAGGAACACTTAAGTACATTTTTTCAGATGGTTACTTTTCAGGAGGACCTCACTCCTTGTGTTTCCAGAGCAGAGCAGTAGTACAAGTAAAACCTACTGGACTCTTATATTATTATATTATCTTATATTAATGATCAAAACCTTAACATCTTAAAAATAATTTTGCTTTCAACACTTTGTCTGTTCAATCTGTGAAATGAAACTTGAAAAGCATCCTGCTTTTATAGTGAGTACTTTCTCCTGCTACTTCAGTGTTATTTTAAAGGATAAGATTTTGTTCTATCAGCTGTATGTAATAATGCTCAACAAATAACTCTTCTTGCTGGATTAGATTAAAAGCAATTTCCTATGGTGTCTGCAAAATCTGTTTTATGGGCACATCTGAGCATTATAATAGTATTGACTGTCTCATGGCCTTTAATGACGATATCTTGCTTTCCTAGTAAAAACAATTGTGTCAGAAAAGCTGAGTGAAGCTTTTCCCTTCAGTTCAGAATGGGACTTCAAAGACCTTATGACACATGCATTACTGTCAGCTGCAAAGGTGGTTCTATGCTGCAGACTTATTTTCAGAAGCAAGGCTCTTGTTACAGTATTCATATGCAGTGAAAGAGGAACAAGGCAAAAAATGGTCCATGATGTGCTTCTATACAGACCTACTGGAAAGGTCTGCTTGTATGCATGCCAATCCCTGAGTTGTTCCTCAACTGGGCCATCAAGCTGGTAGGGCAACAGACAATTTTTCTGTGTTGTAGTATTTCTTATCATACATCTGCATGTGTCTTTTGATCTGGAAGACTATGGATAACCTTACTCATTGTCTTTTTAAATGATCAGTAAATGAGCTTTATGGGGTTTCTGCATAATGGATAAATGATGTATAACTGGGAATATAATCAGCAGCTATGACCACTCTTGTGTTTTGTGGAGATTGTATCCTTTTCTCTCACTGCCTGTTGGTCACCACAGACTGTGACTGGTCAGTTAAACCATAAACTATTGCTTTTGTCTTACAAGTGAGCATCTGGCACTCTGAAAGAAATGCAAAATTGCTGTACTGAGAACTGTTTTCCTCTGAACAGTGGCATGAATAAAAAAGGTGGATGGATGAACACTGATCTTTTGGAGTTAGAAGCTCAACCAAAACGCAGCTTACACCAGATAAGCTGTTGCTAAGCTATACCCAGCAGAGAGCGTTCCTGACTGAAGAAAGATTCTTTCTTGCTGTTTTTGAAGCAGCTCCCCAGAGAAACCAGGCAGCAGCTTGAGATCATCTGAAGCAGAAGTGTGTGAATCACAGAGAAATTACACAGGTGTCAACATTTGATACAGTGAAAGTTCTCCATAGCCAGAATGTGTAGGTTTTAATGGAGTATCACAAAAACTGACTCTGGTCCGTTATACTAAACATTTTTGTAACACTTTCCATTTGGCGTTTAAACAGATTTTGAGATGAAATATGGACTGAATCTTAGTGTTCATGATTTGTTTTTCTCTGTAAAGCATTGGTTTATTTCACGCAGGAGGCATAATTTATCAATTTTACTTGAAGAAACTACTGATTTGTATTATCAAGGGAATGGTGAGCAGAAGCTTGAGGTTTGGTGAAAATGTACTGTTGATACCTTCTTTACCACTCTAATTATGGTCAATAAATGGAGCCAGAGAAGGAGACAGGACAGAACAAGGCTGATCAATATATGGCTCTCCCTTGCCCTTCTTGCAGTTAAAAGAGAATATGCCTTGCTGGAGGTTAAATGAAAAACTCCTATATTCCTACTTTTATGCTGACCCTAAACTTGTGTCCTGATTCTACTGTCTCTGGTTAGATGGATAGTTCTTCAAGCTGATGGGAAAGTTGCCATGAAAAAGGGTTGCTCACGTGAATGAGGTTTGTAAGATCAAGCCCTTCATGATCAGTATAACCCTGAGCATTGGACTGATATGGCATCCCTGATTTACAAGAGTAATCCTATTAATATCCAAGGGACAATTCACATGAGTAAGGACTGTGAGAATGGGCCCCTAAGGTGCAACTATCACCACAGTTATGTATCCAACTTCACTTAGATCACAGCAGTTTTCAAATGTTCTACAGGCACTTTATGCTGCTGCTGAACTTTGAGAAGCAAATAGACCTTGAGCACAAGTTAATTTCTGCCTTACTGACTATGGCCTCACTTTTGCACTCTTAGACTCTTCCCTTGAAGTGTCTAAGAACCTGAACCTTTTAAGTGGCTCAGTTCTGCAAGAAATCTTGTTTTCTCTTCTTGTTTCTTTCTTCATCCCTCCATTCCATCTTTCTTTCTTTTTTTTTATTTCTGTCTTTCCTTTTTAAATTTTTCTTTCTCCTTCTCTTTTATCTTTTTTTATCTAATTATTTCCTTTTATCTTTTCTTTTTGTACCTTCTCTTATCTTCCTCAACCTTCCCCTTCCTCGTCTCTTCTCTTCTCGTCTCTTCTCTTCTTCTTTTTATATTTGTCTCTTTTCTATTTTTTCTTGGTTTTTATTTTTCCTTTCTCTTTCCTTCTTCCCTCCTCTTCCCCCCTCTTCCTGCCCTCCTCCCTTCCTATCTTCTTACCTGTACCTTCTTCAGAATTAGGTGAATTCAAAGAGGATAGGAAAAAATTAACAAGGTGTTGGCCTCAAAATTCAAAGACTGGAAGATTAGCAGCTTTCCCAATTCCATAAGTGTTTTATAAAGTCACAAAAGTCAATCTGAATTTCCAAAGTCTGTAAATCCAAAGGAAAGCATGAAATGCATAGAATTTCTAGCTACTTTTCTGCTTCTTTTTATATCCTACCTACAGCTAATGAAAATTACCTTCTCCTGGTTTTCTGGTGTTTCCAGGTGCAGTTCTGAGAACTGTGTATAAATCAATTATCAGCTTTTCTTCTCAGGTATAATAATGTGTGTTTAGTTTAACTGTTAACTTAATAGGTTTACCTCATTTTTAAACTGACTTTGGATATGGATTAGAATGTCAAACAAACAAAAAGGTGTTAATAGAAGATAATTATACTTTTCTTTCAGTAGCACTAATCACACCATGTGATTCTGATATGTGTTAGGTGTTGTAAAAAATTTATGAAGATACAATTCCTGCCTTGAAGTAAGTTATGAGCTGCAGAAATGCTTTCATGTTTTTTGAAATGGAAATCCACTCTATGGGATGAACCCATGCTCATGTGAACTGCTTTGTTGACTTCAGCAGAAATACTATTTGCTGTGTCCTTAGCCAGAACAAAGGCTGTTGAACCCAACTTTCACCAACATTTAAAACCATTTAAATCTGATACTACAGCTCCTGCTCAAACAATTTTTGTTGTGTTTTATGATTTATAAGAAGAGTCACGCAGGTATTTAACATAACATGAAGCACAGAAGTAACACCAATGAATGCTGAATTTATTCAACTAAGACTAGGATTTTTCCCATAATGATGCAACTTTAAAAACCGTCTCCCTTTCTGCCTCTGTACACATCCTTAGGATTACTTCTGAAACCTTTACTGGACACCTGAGTACATTTATCTATCTCTTCATCAGTCTAGTTTATCATGAGCTGCTTAGTCTCAAGCTTTGCTCCAGTTATGAAGAGTGGTGTGAGAATACTCAAGAAGCAAAACAGCATTCTGAAGAAGCAGAAGGAAGGTCAGACACCAGGTTTCGTCCTGTCATCACACTCCGCACACCGGCAGGAAGAGTCTCTGTCCAGCTGTGGAGCTCCTTTATTTTGTTACACTTCGCAAAGCACCACGGAGCACATGGAGCAGCGCCGATGGCCCGCCAGTGCAAGTACTTTTACATATTTTTGCTCTGGGAACAGGTCAGACTCCCTAGAACAACACAGGGGCCCAAGCGCTGATGTTCCCGGCGCTTCACACGGTTCTTGGGTGGGGTTTGCACAGGGGCACGGTGTTTGGCTTCCCCGTCTCAAAGTCCAAGGGCGTTCAGATCCCTGCTTTCCTTGGTTTTCGCCCCCTTTCTCCCCGGCACTGCTCGCAGGGCGCTCGGCCTGACGCGCCCTTTGGCCGCCCCGGGGCCGGCCCTGGGAGCTGGAGCGGGAGCGGGGCCCGCCCCCGGCGGGGCGAGGCGGGGCCGGGGCGGGAGCAGAG
>VWZF01004054.1:2258-36313 GCA_013396755.1 Sclerurus mexicanus
CGTAGGGCGCAGTTTCCAGCACCCAGCGCAAACCCCGCAGCTTGACCGCCCCTCTGTCCCATCATCTCCCCAGCATCCTCAGGACCCCCCCAGACCAACACACGGCCAAACCTCCCCCTTCCCAACCCCGCGCATCCCCGCGGGAGCTCAACCTCCCCTCTCTCCAGGGGCCAGAGACGGCAAACACGGGACTGCGGAGCGGGGAGGGGGGTTGGAACCGGGGAGGGGTGGGTTATAGGCGCCGGAGCGCGGAGNGCAGGCTCACCCCTGGGGCCGTGGAGAAGCCCCCTCCCTGCCCCCGGCCCGGGATCCCCGGGGCCTCACCCGGTCCCATCCCGCTCCACCGCCCCGGGAGCGGCGGCGGGAGAGGGGCCCCGGCCGTGGGATGAGCAGGAGCAGCAGCTCCTGCATCCACAGCCCTGGCTGCTGCTACGCGCAGGATTTGGGGAAAGTTTTAAAACCCAGGTACTTGTGCGGACGCCCGCAGGTCAGCGCAGCCGGGCGCTGAATCCCAAACCCAAATCCCTGTCCCGCAGCCCCTGCTTCAGGCAGCCCAGTGGGAGAGGGGCAGAGCTTGTTTCAGCCGAACAGCCACAGGCACAGTCACCACCCTCCCAAATCGCTCTCCATCTCCCAGACCTTGGGGTTTCCAGCGGTAAAGGGACCATCACCCCGTTCCTGCAAGACGCGACCGCCCCAGGCGCACCCATCCATCCCTCCAAACCTCCCCTCTCTCGAGGGGCAGCCAACCCCAGCCAACCGCGTTCGCGGTGGAAGTTTCTGGGGCTTCAGTCACGGTTTCAAAGGCTGGAATTGGCAAAGCCGCCCCTGCATCACCGGTACACACACGGGGAGGGGGTGTCGGGGTACATGTGCCACAGTGACACTCAAAAATCCCCGTCACTGAGGAACGAGGAGAACCCCACGGCTCCGCGGAGCCGCGAAGGCTCACACGCTCTCGGTGGCGCAGTTATTTATTTATTTCAAACCGTGGTACATGACATTTCTCTCCTTACGAAGGCGGCAGCGGCAGAAAGCCCATCACAGCCTCTCCTGAAAGCAGAGCCTGGAAACCAGAGTCTCATCTGCATATTCATAAGTACCTGATAAATTAATCATGATGGCAGAAGCATTCAGGCTAGAAGGGAGGTGACAGGGGAAGGTTGCACCCCCCAGCACAAGCCCATCCTCACTCTCGCACACGCTCCTCGTCTTCCAGGCACAAAATGTTTTGATCCCTTCGCAACTCGGCTGAAGCCCCCGGGTGCTCTCGGGGAAAGGGGCTGTGCCCCCCACACACCCCGGTAGGCACCCACCACCTCGCCCCCCACCCCTCCGGTCCCCGTCTCCGGGGAGAGACGCACAGCAGATGGGCTGGAGCAGGGTGGAGGACCCAAAATCTGGGAGAGCTCAGCTGCCACTGCCAGACCCCCCAGCCCAGCCGGGTCACCGCCCCCGTGTCAGCGCCTGTCCCCACCCCAGCTGTGCCCCCAGCGCGGTCCAGCGTGCCCCAGCACCGCCCGACCTTACAGACGGTGTTGCTGATGCCCAAGAGTTTGACCCTAGAAACCTTTCCGTGTCCTCTCTCCCGTTAGTGCCCTCTCGGCTGGGGGTGAGCGGGCATCGCCAGGATTTCGTGCCCGGCAGCCCCGGAGCGGCAACAAGGCACAGAGGGGTCCTGCGGAGGGGGCAGGTGGAGCGCGGCTCGCACAGAACCGCGGGCGGTGGGAGATGGGGGAGAGTGAGGGGAGTCGGGGGGCAGCCAAGGCAGGGACCCGCCTCTGTGCACGCACCGCTCGCCCTGCCAGCTGCGACACAGCTGTGGCTTTCCCTTTGCAGCGCAAAACGCTCTCCACAAGCAGATCCAGTGCCTATGGTGTCCTCAGTGTCACTCCACTGAACCCCCTTGGTTTGGGGGAAGAGTCACCCTGTCCCTGGAAGAGCCAGAAATTCAACCCGAAGCCGGAGCAGCGCCTGAGCACATCCCGCTTTTCTCGGGAGCTGCGCTCGGCAGAGCGGCCAGGAGGGGCGGAAAGCAGCTGCCCGGAGAACCCAGGAGGGTCCGGGTCTCCCATCATTTCCCCGACCTGAAGGCAGTCACAGAGGTGGCTGCAGGGCTGGGTTGGGCTCACCGGCAGCAGAGAGTCAGCACAGACCCAGCACCCACCAGTTACAGCATTCTGCCCAGCACCACTAACACCCCACTGGCACTTCGAGGGCTCAAATCTGGCATTAGGAAGTCACAAAGCAAATCCAGTGCCAAAGACAACAGCCAGCTAAGCCCTCACACCACTGGAGCAGCTCAGCCTGGAAGAGAACACCACTGCACACCCAGCAGGTCCCTCCACACCAGGAGGGACAAGGATGGACACAGTGATGGATCTCCATATCTTCCTAAACCATGAGTGCCAAGGACAAGACTGTACCCTGTCCCAACAGCACATCCCCAGAAGGGCAACTCTGCCCTGCAGAACCCAGTGCAGGATCTGTCCATCCTTCCATCTGTTGCCTGCGAGTCAGATCCCTCCTATTTCATCTCCCCAGCTCAAATACAGAAGAGTTTTTTGGGATCTGCACGTGTTAGCAGATGTTTGGAGGAGTCCCCTGCAGAGAGAGCAGTAGGGGAGCAATGGGGGATCCAGCACTGTGGTCCAGAGGCCACTCCTGTTAGCTGTGTGTTTGATGTGTTGGGTTTGGTCTGGGCCTCGGTAATTAGCACCTGAGCAGTAATTATTCACACTTGGCCTCTCTATATCCTGCTTATAGATTTGATGATTAATGTTGGTCCTTGAGTTAAGCCTACCCTGGGTTTACCAGCGTACATCAGGGAAGTTAAGAGGAGGCTGTTGTGTGGCAGAAGCTGCTGCCCCTCGTATCGAGCAGCAAAACCAGCACAATGGAAAAATTAGAGTAAAAAGCACTTTACTCATAAGCAGCAGCCACTGAGCACAAAGCAGCCATCTCAACAACACACCACCACCACCAGCGGGGCACCAGGATCTCGGTTGTACAGTAGGAGAAGCAAAAACCTCTCCCAGCATTTGGAAGATGCCAACACAGGGTGATTTGGGGGTTTACTGGCACCACAGAGACACAAGCTGGGCAGAGCCCTGCAGCAAAGCAGGGGCACACAGACACACCCCTCCCCCTGCGACCTTTCCACCACAGAAAGCCAACAAAAGGTCTCCAGAGAAGGACCTGCTGCCCCCACAAACTGGGAAATGGGGAAACCAGCTGCTAAGCACTTCACATTGGGACCAAACAAATCCATAACGCAGCGGTGGGCTCACCTGCTCTCCTGGGCACTGGCTGCTCCTGCGCTGTACCTGGTCCTGAGCGAGCTGGCTGCACTGCCAGCGACGGTCCTGGTGACCCACAGAGGGACCTGGAGCAGGTTTGCAGCACTGCTGACCGAGATCCTCAGAGGCTGAGGGCTTTTCCAGCTGCTCCTCAGGGCAAAAGGCATTTCCAGCTGAGCAACCCTCTGGGATTTCTATGGCAAGCAGCCAAGAGCTTCATCCAAGACCTTGGCCAACGCCAAGCAGCAGAAGGAGGTTGGCATGGAATGGTGGAGCCAGCCAAATCCAGAGGCAAAGGGCAGGCAGAGCTGCCTCAGCTCCTCTTCCTCAGGGAAGGCACTGACTGATTCCAGGTCCTGTAGGGAAGGAGAGGAGCAGGGAAGGGAGAAGCCCCACCAAAACCTGCTCTTATCCTCACTCCTGGCCCCAGGACTGGCCCAGCTGAGCAGAGACACCTGCCCCACACCTGCAGGGAATGAAGCAGAGCATTAACCCCTCTGTGCTGCCCAGAGGGCAAAGAGCTTTCCCTGCAGGGATGAAATGTCCATGAGCTGCTCAGGATGCTGCTGTGGACCATCCCTGCTCCTTGCAACCCTCCTCCCTTTATTGAGGCTGAAGCTGCCCCTTCTTGCCTGGTTGCCCCACTGGGCCAGATCCACGCATTTGCCCCCCACTCCTATTGTTCCAAACTCGTGAGGACTCACATACCAGAGCACAACACCTCCACCGTGCCCCTGCTCCTGCTTTTCTACCATTGCAAGCTCCAGTGGGCACTTCATGGTCCTGCTGGGCTCAGCCTCAATGGGCAGGAGCAACCTCAGGCTTTGGAGCAGCCCCACCTGCCTCAGGTCCCTGATTATTTCCCCACGTTCATTTTGGGGGCTTGATTTTTAATAAACAACCCTCAAAGCAGTGCTCCCACACTTTCTGTTCCTCGCCAAAATGAGACTTTTGCATTGAAACGTGTGAAGCTGCTTTTTTTTTCCCGCTCCCTTTTTCCCCAGGTTTTACAACATGAAAGTGGATGTTGATGTGAATGGAATTTTGAAACTGGAGACGGGGAAGTTCTGCTCTGGGAGGTGACTATTTGCTCACAAAATCGCCCTTTTTCAAGCTCCACGATGAAATTCTGCACAATTATATCTCCTCCTCGCCCAGCCAGCCTGGTGCCCTGTGTTGCTCCAGCTTTTGTTTCTCCTTTGCTCCCTGGTGAGGATGAACAAAACACCAACCATCACGACTTGCTGTGCCCATGCCATGCCATTCTCCTCCTCCTCCTCCTGTGGCTGCCATCACAGCCCAGTGCTGCCCGTTTTGGGCTGCACACCCCAAACTGGAACCTGCTCCTGCTCCACCATTTGCAAGGAGAGTACCAGAGTGCTCAGGATTTGGGGATATTCCAATGAACTCCCCCCCAGCACTGGTTGGATGCACAGCCCAGGGAAGAGCATTTCAGAAACCCACCATTCCATCTGCTTTGGCACTGGAGAGCAAACACCAGCCCAAAATATGTGCCAAGGGACAGGCTTCACCTTCATCAGCCCCATGGTGGGGTGAGACAAGGGAAAGCACTGCGGACAGTCACTGGCAGGACTCAGGTTGGGATGCGGGATGACCTGTGCAGGGACAAAACAACACTTGGGGGGACTGGACAACCCCCCATCCAGGCTCCATGGCTGCTCTGCTCCATCACCCACCTCCACTCCAGCAAAGGCCACGCTTGTGACCCCCACAGCACCACAAACATTCCAGCTCTTCCATATGAACCAGAAGGCAAGGACGTGGCTAAAGAGCCACAGAAGCCAAGACATGGACATCCGAGGCCCCGTGGGGTGCCCTGGGCTTGGTTCTCCAGCTCAGTGACACAAGAAATAAGGGGGAGGATTGAGCCTTGGTTTGTCCTTCTGGAGTTACCACTGGATTAACTCAGCCTAACATTGTTTCAGGAGCATTTACATGCAGAGCTCCTCCAGCCTGGCCCTCCGGCGCCTGCCGGGTCAGGCAATGCCTCTGGCTTATACCTTGGCTGAGGATCTGTTGACTCTGGAAAATCCCCAGGTTTTGGAGCACATCTATTAAAGCAAGCAGCGCTGTGGTCATCCAGGCTCTTCCCCTCCTGCCCATGGACCACGGAGACCACGTGCTCTGGTCCAGTGTGAGAAATGAGGGAGCCAAGTGCCAGCCAGGGCAGATCAGCAATTCCCACGTGGTGCTCCAGACAGGGAATGATCTCCACAGCCTCACTGCTCCTTGCTTTGTCCCACAGAGACTGCAGCATCCCAGACGCGTGTTTGGGACAGGCAGGATGAGGAGTGCAACCAAATGCAGAACGGCACATGGAAATGCTGCAAGGTGCAGGAAACCTGGTGCCTCTGCCCCCAGTCTCAAATTCACTTTGTTTTTGGTACCTCAGGGTGCAGTAAAGAGGGCCACACCACCAGGCTGGGCTGAGGGGACACACGGGGCGCTGCTGGAAGTGGTGAGAGGCTGCAGCTGGGCAGTGGGATGTGCAGAGAACCCAAACCATGCCCCAGCTCCCGGGATTTCATGCCACTGCTGTATTTATGTCACCTCATGCCCAGATTTACTGGGTTTATACAGCACGACAGCGCTTTTATTCTTGGCCTCCAGGTGGGAAGGGTAAGCAGTGTCCTTAGGTAAGGTCACAGCGGGGGCTCTGTGGAGAGCAGGCAACTGGACCCACATCTCCCAGATCCATCCCAACCATGGGGCAGCTCTCATGTATATGCTTGTTATGTATATTATGTTTGACTCTCTCAACACCGACTCATCTCCCATCTTTCCCCCTTTAATTATAAAAATTAGTAGGTTTGAGGTATATTTGAGGGGTTTTCTTTTCCTGTGTTGACAAAATGCAATACTTGATGACTCTAACCCCGAATTCTCTGTGACACAGATACCCTGGCAATTATAAAATACTTCCAAGCTCGCTCCATAAACCCCTTTGCTGTTGCTATTAGTATGCATTAACATTTTATTGGTGTTACAGGATGAAACATCCAGTCTTGCAGCTCCAGTGGGCTTGGGGATTTCCAGCATCCTGCAATATGTATCCGTGCAGAGGAAATTAAAATGTGGATGGATCAGCAAGATACAGTCAAATCCTCTACAGTAATTTGGAGAAGACTAAACTCTGGTGCTAGTGGAGCATATTCCAAGCTATCTAATAGAGAGCTGATGATCTCTGTAACAGCCTTTTTGTAAGTTTTATTCTTGCCTACAAGGGAATTTTTTCAAAGGGGATATGTAATACCTAAACTAATATTTTTAAAGGTATATGCTCCAAACATGGAAAACTCAGACCCTTTGCAGAGAAGTCACTTCCAGTGATCAGTTGGCACCCAGTGAAAGAATACACTGGTATCTTACAATCTAGCTGGAATCTCTCTCTAAACACCACGGCAATCAATATTCCAGTCTGTGGCCATTGTAGGGCACACGGACTCAGGAATATTGTCATGCTTTGCTCTTTTAGCAACAGCAAAAGGCAGATTTCCCTCAGCAGCACCAGCACTTGAAACCCAAAGCATCATGGCCACATGATGGCTCAAGTGCGGTGCTGGCTAATGTCATCAGCCCCGCACACACCAAGTGGTCGCAGCCACACAACTACTCACCAGGCTGGGGTCCAGCGTCACAGACACCACCACCTCAAAACAACACCCTGTTTCCACAAAGAAAACTGGGAGGAATTCACGTTCAAATGGGTAACTTGGGTACCTCGACTCGTGCAGTACAGGCTGCTTGGGTTCCTCTCTCCCAGTTGTCTCAAAAGTAGAAGAGCCAGTAAGGGACTGCTGCTTTGCTTTCTCTACTTCCTTCATTTACAGGGTCAGCAAACCCTTGAGCACATCCTTCATCTGCGTTATAAAAGGAGGCAGAGTGTGCTCAGGAGGGCTCACACACACCCTGCTCCTGGGGTTTCTCCTTTCCAGGGGCGTGCACACATTAAGGAGCCCGAATTCTGCTGCGGGATTTCCATGTTATTTATTATCCACGTTACAGTTGCGACTGGGAACACGGGGAGTGACTCGTTCCAATTTTAGCGACAACTGTATTTACGCCCGGCCTTGAGCCGGCGGATGGAGACATTCCCAAGCCCAGGCTTTTTATAGCAAGCAGAAGCACCCGCTCCACCCCCTGGAAGGCTTTTTCTAACCTCTAGAACCTGCTCACAGCCCTGGGCTCTTCAGAACAAGTGTGTCTCCAAGCTGAAGATGCCCATCACAGTTCAGCCCTCGCTGAATCCGAGGCGGAGGCAGCTCTTTTTCAATTTGGCTCATCCTTGTTTGAAGTTTGGCACGATTCTACAAGACCTGTCTGTCCCCAGGACGTTCAAGGAGTCTCTCCAATGTCAATGGGAAGAGTGCTCATCCACTGAAGGGGAAGCAAGATTAAAGGATGAAGATCTCTCCTCTTGGCTATTAGAGCATGAAACAACCTCCGAAAGCCCTGTTAAATTCTGCAGCTGAGCCAGGGGAGTCCTTGTTGAAGTACCAACGAGATCCCTGTGAGCTTCTCAACTGTACAAGGTTCCCACTGGCAGGTTGGCAGTGGGAGACTCCAGGTTACATCAGCAGTTATTGATAACCACCAATTCCACCTTCTCCCACCCATTTCCCTCTCTCAGGAAGGAAGTCAAGGCAGTTGCAGGGACACGGTGAAGAGTCCAGGGCTCGCGTGTGGTTCTACACCAGGTCCTTCAGGTACAAAACGCATCTTCACGTGGGCAAGTGCCAGCTCAGGCTTTGCTGGTCCGGCACTGGGGCTGCGTTGTTGGTTCATCAGCAGGATCCCAGCACCGAGCCACACACCAGGGACAAGTCAATGCAGCAACAATGGCATCAAACAGTTTTAATTCTGTTACTCCCATCCCCGCACGAGGCTCCTTCTCTCAACTCTTACTTCATTTATTAGTGGCCGCCACGAGTGATCACTTAAAAGGGAGGGTTGTGAAGAAAGAGACAGGGGAAGGCTGACAGCTATTTGTGCAACACACCCTGTGCAAAGGCAACACCTCTCAAACAGAAACACAAACTGGCCTACGTGGGGCAACCCCAGCTCTGAAAATTGAATTTAAAAAAAAAAACAACACCTGGCTTGGCCAGTGGGCTGAGGGGGAAGGTGGCCAGGAACCCAGCTACGTCTGCTTCCCCTGCACTGCACGGCATGTTCACCAAGGGACGTGTTCAAGACGAATTCAAGTGCCTTCAAAGAAAACATTTGTGATCCAGGATGACATTCCTGCTCACCATCCATCCCTCCACGCTGCTGCCGCTTTTAGCAACGCGCGCTCGCACAGTTGGCCCGTGTTGATGGAGAAGATGTAACCCAGAGACAAGAAAATGAGCATTTGCTAAGCACAGCTACACTGCCTCCAACCACTCATGAGAAGGTCCAGGTTTAATTTAATCCAGGTATAATATAAATCCAACAAAGCTGCTGAACTAAACTGATGCTGGAAGTCCTGAGTCAGCTCCTACGGCTGGACAGGAAAAACATCTGAAGAAAAAGGTTCCAGTTCTCACCCTGCCTCAGAAACAAGGCTCAAACATCCTTTGGTTGTGAGAGTCTCTGATCTTCAAGAGGCATCTGCTGGCCTGGGATCAGGCTTTGCACATCACCTACCTGCCAAATCCCAGCCGGGAGGGGGGCGGACACAGCAAAAAAAGGTAATAAATAAAAAACATACAATACAACAGAAAGACACCTAGGTAGGACACAAAGACAGACTGGATGTACTTGATCATGCAGTTAAACAACAAGTCAATTTTAGAGCAGGCAAAAGATCAACAGCCTCTTCCTTGTGCCAACAGCTCCGTCCATCGGCCTCGCTGGCTCTGCTCCCAAAGGGGGAGCAAACCCCAGTCTGAGACAGACCAACACAGTCACCAGTGCAAAACACAGAGACTTTAATTCAAACTACAGTGCGGGAGGAGGTGGAAGTGCTGCTTTGGACACGGGGCAGCCCTGGGTGGTGCCACACATGTGGGTGTGCCAGGAGAGGAGCAGAGCCCCGAGGACCCATGATGGAGGCTGTGGGAGTCAGAGGGAGGCAAGCAGGTGGCTGCCACGTGACAGGGGCACGTCCCAAGCAGGCCAGTAAGACTCAAACAAGAATTAGCTGCTTGAAGTCCCAAAATACCCAGCAGGACCAATGTGCAGACTCAGGCAAGCAAGAAACACAGAGCTGCGTGTGAGCCTCCTCCCACCTCCTCCGCAGGTCCCAAGCCCAGGGACATCATCCCCAGGGAGCTGTGGCTGCAGCTGCAGAAGGAAGCATCTCTCCATGCTTTTTTGGTGCTGTATTCCACGTTCTCTGTGTCCCTCCCATGCATGGATGCCAACGTTTCCACCCATCCTTTTGCATGGAGGCCCCGTTTCCATAAGGTGACCAGGAGAGATGCGTTCCGGACCCTTGGGCAGGTGTGGGAAACCAGAGGCTTGTGTTCAGTCACTGCTGGCCAGAAGCTGCACAGCCACATGGCCATTTAAAGCATGGGGGCACTTGCCAAAAGCCACACAGCAACGTGAGGGGACAGAGGTGGAAATACTGGGGGTCTCTGCTCCAGGCACGGGCTGCTCCTTTGGAGATGGACTGATCAAGCCCCAGCAAGCAATCAGATCTCCAGCACCATTCCAGGAGGGGATCCATTTGGAAAGCCCAGACAAAGCACATCCCATTCAGAAGTAAAACAAGACTTAACCCCAGTCTTCCATTTTCATTTAAAATACAAGTTTATAGGTTGTTTCAGGCAGGTCAAAAGCCCTTTGTCCCCCACCTCCTGCCCACGACTGAGCCAGGAGCAGTCAGGACAGCAGCAGTGCCAGAAAGCTCTGCTTCAGCTCTGTGGACACTTCAGTGTCCCTTAATTTAGACTCTTTTCTTGCTCTCCTTCCCCTGAGTGCCTGCAAGAACCTTAGCAAGAGGGAGTGAGTAGGTCTGGTAAAAGTCATGAAAAAATAAATCTAAAATTAAAAAAAAGCATAACAAGCAGGTTTCACTCTCCCTCCCCAGCAGTAAAGCAGTACAGCAGCAAAAGCTGAGCAGCCTGACTGGGGGCAGCCCCACTGCCAGTGCAGGAGGAAGGATCCCTGCTGCACCTGAACCTCAGGAAACACCAGACCAGAGCCCTGTCCCCCCACATCCAGGATGGGAAACCCAAGAAGAAACATCCCCTCTCCGGCTGCAAAGCTGTGGACCACCTTGATCAAGACCTGTGGATACAACAGCTCATCTTAAATCAGCACCACCCATTTCTGCCCTCCAGTGATGCTACTGGTGTGATCCAGACCACCTGCCTTCAGGATGCTGCTGGAACTGGAAGTGGCACTGCAAAACTGGTCCCTCTGCCCGAGGTCCAGCAACAGCAGCAGGGAATGACAAAGGGAAAGAGCTTTTCCCAGGTACAACCTGCTGTTCCGGGCTATTTATGCTTTTTGTTTCCAGGGTGAGGATAAAAATGCACATAAAGCCACATGCTGCCCCCTTATGCTGCCTCTGCTCCAGGGATGTCTCCCTCGAAGACCTGGGATCATGCTGCTCCGTGGGGAAATTCCTTTGCTGTGGGGCTGTCACTACAATTTATGACCAAGCAGGAGCAACCACGGTCACCTTGTGCCACTGAGGCCAGCCCAGGCCCGGGGCAGCAAAGCACGGGGAGTGCAGAGGGCAGGTTGGACCCAGCCATGGATGTGTGTGAATGTGTCAGGGTTTGTGCCCGTTAACAGGGAGTCTGAGCAGTGTCTTTGC
Organism: Sclerurus mexicanus; assembly: GCA_013396755.1. Taxonomy (NCBI): domain Eukaryota; kingdom Metazoa; phylum Chordata; class Aves; order Passeriformes; family Furnariidae; genus Sclerurus; species Sclerurus mexicanus. The sequence goes on from VWZF01004054.1 coordinate 13,332, forward strand.
ATAGCTGTTCCCACAGAGCTGGGTCACTCCAGGGACCTTGTCTCCAGCTCCAGAGCCACAGCCCAGAAGGCTCCCAGCTCCACCCAAGAGAAGAGGCGCTAGTGGGAAAGAAAAACTCGGGGTATCTTGCAGAAGAGACGAAGGGAGGGGGCTTTCCTTACCCAGAAAAAGCGAGAGATGGCACCCTGGGCTTCCAACAAGCCACAGATATTCCCTACAAATCCCTTTTAGCCATTTCAGACCTCCTGTGCAGGGAGAGCTGGCTGCCTACAGACACGCGCAGGCTCACACCTCGCCCCGCGCGGTGGTTTCCCAAAGCAAACAGCAACAGGAAACTCCAATGAAATTCAAAAGGGAAATTGCAGTTACTACTGCCCAACACATACACACGTGCCTTCCTCCCCTCCACACCCCTTCCTCCCGGGAAGGGAAGCAGAGGGCCTTTGCTGCAGGGCAGCCCCTACCCAAACCCATTCCCGTGCCCGGAGCCGCACGCGGCAGTCGCGGAGAAGCCGTGGGTGAGATGTCCCCGTGGTGAGGACGTGCAGGAGGAGCTGCTCCACGTCCCGTCTCCCGGGCGAGGCCGGCGAGTGCTTTGCATCTGTGGTTGCCGATGAAGATGTGCAGGAATGAACGGGCAGGGTGATGAGGAGGGGGTGAGGGGAGGAGGAGGAAGAGCGCCGCGCTGTGCCTCCGCTGCCCCGGCTCCTCCCGCGGCTTCCTTAGGATGTCACAGGCTGGATGGGGAGCAGGCTGCCGAACTTAAAGTGCTGGATCACAGGAAACTTCTCCAGGCACTGCAGCAGAGGAGATAAAGAGAGGTGAACTCAGGAGACATTTCCACCTTGTACATGCAGCCAGAGCTACATCCTGCTCACAGGGTCAGGAGGCAGCGAGCTCAGAGCCACTCAGCTCAGCCAAAGGGATCAGTTCCATGTCTCTCCCCACATTCCCATCAGGCTCCTCAGGCCAGTAAGACTTCATAACCCCATCCCCTTCCCTTCAGCCAGAGCCTTCTGCTTACTGACATTCAGGCCCGGAGCATGAGCAGAAGGAGCATGTCTATGTCAGCAGCTTTCTCTCTCACCACCCTCCTTGCTTGAGCTGATCTCTTTGAAGAGCTTCACCCTACAAACACTGAGAACTGCAGAACCCCTCAGGGAAGAGACTGTCCCTCCCCAGGCAGTGCCCCCACTCCAGGTTTGAGGCATCCTCCTGCAGCCACAAGGTGCTTCCCAAACCGCATTCCAGTCTCTGGGTCTCTGATGGACAAGCACCAGTGCTTTGCTGCCATAGTTTAAGATACGATCCTATTCTCAACAACCCCTCACTCCTGAAATCCCCACCCACCACTGAAGCGCAATGGATCACACATCAGTTATACACATCCACTACAAGGCAGCTTAGCTCAGAGCTGCTGCTTCCTGGGCTCTGTGCAGGGCACAGCCCCTTCCACTCCCCATTCCAACCACAGGGAAGGTCCGGACTGTGGTCAACCCCGTCAAAGTTTGCCAGCGCTCCGCTGGCAGAGCCACTCACAGCTCTGGTTTTTGAGTCACTGCAGACTCAGAGTGCCCAGACCCCAGTGAGGGCACAGAGCAGACTCACCTCCAGCACAGGGAGTCGGCAGTGTGCGTTCGCCAGCCCCGCAGCTGTGTCTGCACTGACGTCACCCATGTTGCCTGCGCTCAACAGGGGCCACAGACACCTCCCTGCACTGCAATGGGGACTCATCACCCCGGCTACTGAGGTGGTGGCCACCTCCTCGCTGCAGGCGGAGGGGCAAGTTCTTCTCTCACTGACAGCACAATATGAAGAGGAGAAAAGAACCCGAAATGCCCTGTGTCTGGGAGGAGAGGCTTGTCCCTACACCCAGCTAAGGCATGGATCTGCTGATGGGACTCTCATTCCACAGGAGATGCGATCTACACACAGCCAAAGCACAGCAGATACCAACTAACAGGAACCCATCTAGTCCCAGCAATTCCTTGGCACAGAGAGCCAGCGTGGGTGGGATGTGGCACCAGGCAGGCTCCCAGCTCCCTACAAGCTGCAGACCCAGCAGCAGGAGGGTGTCATGGCCACACCAGCCCTGCCTGCAACCAGCAGCCTCCCAAGCAGATCTCAGGGACAAGACGAACAACTCTTTCGTGTGGGCCCCTTTTTGAAGCAAAACTCCACACCAAAGGCAGATGAGAGCCATGGTGAAGTTGCAAGTCTCCCTTCTACAGGAAATGGCCCTGTGCTCTCCATGGAGCCAATTAAGACTTGCTGCAGCAGGGGAGACCCCAGGTGTGGGGCTGGGGAGGAAGGGTGTGCTGCAGACAGCTCTAACCCCAGGGCAGGACTCAGGCACAGGCACCCTGCCCTTGTGCTGTCATCACGGGCAAGCAGGAGGATTTGTGCTCAGAAGCCCAGGCCCTGCAGTAATCCCTTTGGAGACAGAGGTCAGACAACTGGTTCCAAGCACACTGGATCCAAAACAAGTTTGGAGGCGGTGAAAGTACAGCACAACCGTATCCACTCCTGGGGAATAACAGCCAGGCAGAAAACCACAAACCTTCATGGCAAGGCACCAAGGAGAAGTAAGTCCTGTGACCATCAGGGCACATCACCTTCAAAGCTTCCTAATGCTCAGAGCTGCTGCCATCTCTCCACGCAACCACTTAGACAAACCCTCAGAGGAAGCAGCACTGGATATCAGTGATGTGAGGGAAGAGCAGAGAGAAATGAACACTGGAGATGCTGACACCTAGAAATGTCAGCCCAATTAGCTCCAAGGAGTCCCATGGAAGACCAGACTGGTTTGGGCTCTGGATGAAGAGACTTCACCACCAGTGGGAAGAATGGGTATCCATTTCACTTAACACATTGCCAGCCCAAGAAGAGATGAGCAAAGAAACTTTTCCTCCTGTATTTGGCAGAACTAACACAAATTTACTGGATTATTAGAGGTACCAAGAGACAGGATTCTCCTTGCATCATCTGTGAGTGAAATTGATGTACCCCAACACTATCTCACTGAAGGGGACAAGCTTATTTCTTCTTGCCATCATCTCGATCACGCTGAAGGTCTGCTTGGGACTCAACTGGGAAGCAGATTCATGCACCAACTTCAACCTTTAAAGATGGAACTGGGACTACATTAGTTACAATGGAAAGTATTTCCTGACTGACTGCAGAGAAGGAAAGGTCAGGAGACTCAAAAGCAGGCTCAGGGGAAAAACATCAAGGCTGCTGCTTTAACCACGCTCTATTCTGTCGACTTCTTCTCTCGCCTTTGATGGAGAGAAAAGAAAAGCCCTTGGACTTCCAAGAGAACACATCTTCACCCATTATATTATAAATAGACACATTTGGGATTTCGTAAACACACAGAGCTGAAGGCACATTGTCTTCAGTCTACTGCCCATGCACACTGGAGTGCCTGGATCCAGAGCAGAGCTTGCAGTCACATGGACACACCTGAGCTTTCTGTCAGCTGTTTAAAGCCATCCCATAAAGCTTTTCAAATGAACCATGTCTGGAGCTGCCCCACTCTCACCAAGGGAGAGGAGGTTCCGAGTGAGCATTTGATTCCTCCTGGTCTGCTCCCAGCCAGTGACCCCTCGGCTCTGCTGCTGCCTCCACTCACACCCGGTCGTGGTCAGCACCATCCGGCACCTGGCGCTTCCCAGCCACGCTACAGAGCTGGAGCCTCCAGATGAGTGTCTGATTTCACCTGATCTAATTGCAACAGGGGATCTGAGGGGCAGGGAGAAGGGAGGGGAAAATAAATAAAAGGAAAACTTGGTCTCACCTTTGTGAGTCAGACACAGCAATGCCACAACTCCAAACCTTCCCTGTCTTTGCCATCACACACTCCAGGCTCTGCCACAGAGCTGGACAAAGACCCATGTCAGCTCTTGGGGGCTATTGCTGACTTCCCTTCTGCTAATGCTGGCAGCGGCTAACTGGAGAAAGACTGCACTGCTGAACACTACAGAGCTGAGTACAGTGAGCAGAAATGCACTGGGAACCAGCAGCAAACAGACGAGATCTCCAGCAGAGACTCAGAGCCTGGCCTGAAACACCCAGAAGGATTCAGTGTGCAAAGGATGAAGGTTCAGTGACTCCTGAACCTTGTGTGATTCCCAGAAAAACAGGCAAAGAGAGCTTCTTGTTGCAAATGCTGGTGTAACCTGCATGGCCAGGCACACATAACTGAAAGCTCTGCCCAGCCTTGCTGCCATGTCCATGTCTGTGCTCCTTCATCTCCTAAGCCAGGCAGGAACTGGCTGAGCCAGCAGCAGGGTGGGAGGCTCTCCAGAGCAGATTTTATCTAAAGATATATATATATATATATAAAGAACCAGTGATGATCTCTCAGCAGGAGTCCCCCCCTCTCCCCTGCCCATCCAGGGGAACACAGGCACCATGCAGGGCCAGGAGAAGACACCGCTACATGAGAATCACATGTTCTTAGGACTAGTCCTTTAACATCTACCAGTATTCCTTGAGGAAAAAAATAAATTTAAAGCACTTTGGTTGACTCAATGTTTTTCACACCTTAGTTTAAATTTGTATCATAACACTTCCTGGCAGTTTTTGCATTCTCCCCTTGACACAGCTGCATGTCTAGGTATTTCCAGAAACCCATCAGTACTGGATCCATCATTTTCATGCAGAATGTCACCTGCTACTCAAAATAGATCAAGGCCTCCAGAAAAGCCCATGTCTTGGGTGCACCTAGAAGAGCCAGACTATCCCCCAGTCTTCAGAGGATCTGTGCTGACCCCAGCCAGGGGAAAGGCAGATCTGCCATGACAAAGTGGCCTCAAGACATCAGTAGAACATTGCACCACGGGCACATCACTGTCAAGCTCCTCCAGTCACCTACAGGTGGCAGCAACCACGTGGCACAGGGCATGTGGGGCATCAGGCAGGAGCACCTGAACATCCCGGGGCACGTGGGATGCCAGGGGAGTACCACAGAGCTGTGTGAAGGAATTGGTCCAATAGAAAGGAAGGACCACAGCAGGGTTGTTGAGGCAGCAGCAGACCACGCTGCAGCTCTAGGATTTGGGGGACTCACGTTTCACTTTAACAGCACTTGCAGGGCTGGGCTCTTCCCTTCAGACCCCGCAGCTCTCACACCAGAGCCTCCAGCTCAGGGTTTCCCAGCAGGTAGTGTCTCCAGCCCTTGTGACAGAGCTGAGAGCAGGGGCAGCCCCAGAGGAACAGCCCAGGGCCACCTCCCCCTGCGAGGAGCAGCCTGGGGCACCCCTCCGAGGAGCAGCCAGCCGAGGGGGTTGACCCCCAGACCCGCTTCTCCTCTTTGGAGGCTGGGAGGAAAGCTGAGCTGGGGGCGGAAGGAGCCAGCGGGCCTGGGAGTGACACCTCACAGATTAGAGAGGTATGTGGCCTGGAACCTAAACACAGGATGTGCAGTGCAGAGGAAGGGCTGGGGGAGGGAGCGGCAGTTCGGCACAGTTTAACCCCTTTGTGAGCTGGGCCTGAGCACGGCTCTGTGAGCCTCAGCCTTGTGTCCCAGCAACAGGAGCAGAGATCTGACACCAGCACAGACCACGCGTGTGGGATTAACTCCTTCAAGCACCACTGGGTGCACCAGAGAGTTGCACCATCCCTGCTCCTCCACTGGCTTTAGCGCAGCCAGTGTGTCCTGCAGAGCCAGCCCCGTCCCATCCTGCCCAGCAAGAGATGCCAACAGGCCATTCCCTCTGGAGGCCCAGATGTGGCGGTTCCTGTCCTGCTTCCTCAAGCTCAGGCTTGGCTTGAGCAGGAAGGAGAGATAAGGGAGAGCCAAAACTGCCCAGTTCCCCAGGCCAGGGCTTGCCAGGAAAGCCTGGGGTAGTGCCAGCAGTGCTGGTGGGCGGAGGGCTGCCAAGCCAGGCAGGTGGCTGTGGCACACAGACCAAGGGGAGATCAGCAGGAAGCATTCAGCCTGCTCTGGGGCTCTCAAAACACGGGATGATAATTTAAACTAAGTCTCCCTCCAGCTGGTAAAATAGTGGGGGGACCAGAAGGGTAAGAAGGTGGAGACATCGGCCCTAATTCGGAGACCTGAAATTTGCACTATGGGAAGATGAGAAATGGCAAAAGTCCTGTCTGCAAGGAATGGCCATTTTGGGATTGGTTTTGGGGCAAACACTAGGCAGGCAGGAGCTTCCTTTTAGACAGCAGCACCTGACCTGACCAGGGGCTCCCAAGCCACAGTCAGCAAGGGGCAGCAAACAGCTGTGCTGGGTTCCCCACACCTGGAGCAGGCACAAGGGCTGGCCCGCAGTGCTGTGGAGGGGAGGAGGCGTGTGGCCGAGCAGCCTCCCCCTGCCCGCGGCGCTCACCTCTGCCTTGTACATGCGGATGAGGCCCTGGTTGACCTTGGACCAGGAGGGCACGGCGCTGATGTTCCAGAGCTGGTTGGAGTGCTCGGCAAAGGGGCCCGTCTTCATCTGAAAGAGACCCGAGCGCAGGGCTGAGGGAGCGGGGCCAGCCAGGAAGCTCGTGCACCAGCAGTGACTCACGCTCACACTCTCTCCAAGCAAACATTCCCACCAAGCCCTGTGACCCACGCACCAGCCACCTCACTGCCACTTCCCTCCCTCCCTCCAAGCTCCCTCCCGCTGCGGCCACATCACATGAAGCCGTGGCAATCCAGCTCCCCTCCTTCCCTGATAAAATGAAGCCTTTTCCTGCCATGCTTTCCTAATGAGATGTCCCTCTGCACACCTCCCTTTTAATGACTGCATTAAAAAAGCCCCACGTAAATCCCGTTCTCCCCTCCAGTAGAGCTTGGCTCAACGCTGTTCCTATTCTACCCAGAAACCTCCCAGTGCAGCTCTGCTGGGCTTTCCAAGAAAATGACTCATTCCCCATTCAGATCAACAACAAACAGCAGCGACAACCGCCGCTGCCTTCCCTGAATACAGAGGGCAGTGCAGGTTGGCAGCAGCTCCGTGCCCACAGCCCACTCCACACATGCCTCTAGCTGAGGAGGGCTCTGGGGGAGGCAGGAGCAGAGGGGACACACTCCAGTCCTGCTCTCCAAAACAGCTCCGGAGCTGCGAGCTGCTGCCTTGCAGCAGATGCTTTACTTTTCTTTTTTTTTTACTTTTTTTCTACGCTCCAGTGTTTCTCCTCCCAGGGTGAGCAGTTTGGAGGAGGGAGGGCAGGAGGGAAGCTGCAATCAGGGACAGTTGCATGTAGATTCCCTGGGTAGTTGTCTCTCCTTCTCCTCTACGAACAAAAACAGACCCTCAGGGAGAAAGAGAAATACAACACAGCCACTCTGACTGAGCGAAGTTCCCATGACATCAGAAACCACAAGGCCGAAGCTCACGCTAAAAAGGAGCGTGGGGAGAGAGGAATCTCTTGGACTCTCGTTCACCACTTGGGGTTTGAACAACTAACCCCTTCCTCCACGCACGCACAGGCCTGGAGGGAGGGTGGGAAAAGAGCCTCCAAAACAACCTCTCTGTAGAAGCAAGCAGAGCCAATCAATCTGCTTTGAGAAATTTCTGCAATGCCTGTGTGGCACCAGCCTGAGGCAGAGAAGAAAGAAAGAGAGGGAAAGGGTGGGGGGGGACCCAAAAAAAACCCTCACTTCTTGGAGCATGACACTTTTCACACCCACTGACCTTGGGGGCTGGAGCACCAGGGGAAGCAGGTCTGTAGCTTTGCCCGGTGCTGGGAGAGCACGGACACATCTCTGCTTCCCCTCGGTGTTTCCCGGGAGCCAGGGGATGACGGATAAGCCGCTCCTGCTCCCCTCCACCACGCGCTCTCCTCGCGGGTACGGGATGGAACGTGCAGGCACACAAAGCACGGCGCTCACGGGCAGCACCGGCACGTTATCTGGCACCGAGGTTTGGCACCCGAGCCAGGGAGCTCCTCAAAGCACCCCCTCAGCTTTGGCTGCGGGAGTTTTGATGCCAAACCTTCCCCTGGCATCACCACCCTTCGCAGGGGTGCACTTTGCATCAGCCACCACCACCAGGCTTTGCTTCTCTCCCTTCCCAAGCCGGAGTGAGCGTGCCAGAGAGCACAGAGGAGGCGGGCAGGGCTGGCCGGCCCCACACTCGTGCCTGGCACGGCCACCGCTGTGGCCCTCCTCACCCAGGGCACCTGGAGAGGGATGGCTTTGCTACGGCTTCACACTGAAGAGGCAAAAATAAGGAAGATGAGAGGGGGAACAAAAAAAATCCATCTCCTTCCAGCCACAAAGGGCGAAGAGGGAGAGCTGAGGGGGAGAGCGAGAGGCAGCGAGCACGCTGCAGTCCCGCAGTGACCCCAGGGGAACAGAGTGAGTCAGAGCAGCCATATTGAGCAGGAAATTACTCACAGACGCGGCGTTCCTGCCTCTCGGTTCCCAAGAGAATCGGCCTTTTGTAAATGGTTCCTCTGTCAGTGCAGGGGGGAGGGGGACGGCTGAGGCCGTGCTTTCCTGTCAGCTCCTTCCCTTCCAGCCGAAACCCGAGCCCTCCCTTCCCAAACCTCCAAATTTAGAAGCCAGATTGAAGCTGAAATTCCTGCTGCCTGCCCCGAGCTCTTGGAGAGGAGCACCTGGGCAAGTGCACTGAACCCCCCCAAGAGCCGGGGTGCACCCAACACCCCAACTCTGCACACACACAGGCAGCCCTGCATCGCTGCCCTCCACAGCCCCTGTACAGAGATGCTCCCAAAACCTCCTCATCCTCACACCTGCCAGTACCACACACACCCCACAGCACGCTTTGACAGGCAAAGGCAGCAGCAGGGGAACAGCTTGAGTCCCAGCCAGCTCTGCAAACCTCACCCTGTTCCAAAACCACGTGTTCAGGGTCCAAACCCACCCCGCAGATTTCCCAGCATCAGGCCAGCTCATGCAAGGCTCACTGCCATGCCTGAGCACAGCTGTGAGGAGGATGCCGTGGTGGGATCAGCCCGGACATCATCTTGCTGCTGCTTTAAGAGCCTGAGGTTTAAATACAAACGTGGCAAACACCACAACAGGGGCTGGGAACAATATCTGCTCAAGAGAATATTCTCTCACTCGACAGCAAACAACCTACCCTCGGTTGCAGCCTGCTGAAACAAAACCTGCTCTCATGTCAGCAAGACATACCAGACTCACTATGGGAACTGCTGTGGTGTTTGCTGCATGCTTAACACCTTTAAAGGAGAGCTGTTTTCAGTTGACCAGCTCAGAAGAAAATAACATCATTCATTTATTAAAGTCTTTAATCCAGTCTATCTTTTTTCCCTGCTATTTTGTTTTATTGCTGATTTTGGAGAAAGCATTTGGAGGGTACTGAGGCTGCCTCACCCCCTCTAGTGGCACCCCCTTTCCTGAGTGCTTGGCAGGGGGAAAAAAACGAGTTTTAAAAATGAAAATCTTTATAGAAAGGAACCAGCGCCTGTTTGGAGAGGGACTGGATACACCATGGGTTTGGTAACGCAGGCTGTTGCCGTCCCTTACAGCTCACGGCAGGGGGCCCGAGAGGAGGGCTCCTTGCCACCAGGTGGCACTGAGGAACTCGGCAGAAACGCTGAATTCCACGATTCCCAACAAATGTGTGGAAAAAGGACCGCAAACCCCTTATTTTAAAAGCCTGCTAAAAAGCTGGCTGTCTGCGGGCCGAAGCAGCGTGACCTGAAGAAGCAGGATGGTGCTGGCTATTTTAAACTTCACCTGTCAGCTGGGCGCTGCAGAATTTTCTACACACATGTCAAAAGATGTGTTTTGCTGCTTCTAACAGGTCACTCAGTGCACTGTCTGGATATTAGAGGCCCAAACTAAAATAAATCTTAGACCATCTTGGCTCCTGCTTTCCTGTCCTCATCAGGATCTCTTCCACCAGCACCTCTTTAGTCCCTGTGGCATGATTTATCTTGGCATTAAGGGTTAAACCCTGTGAGGTGCTGAGTACCAACAAACCCTACCAGATTCAGCAGGACTTGACACAGCACCTCCTGGGGTTTGGGCCAAAGGCTCCTATGAAGATTTCCTACATGAAAGGCTAAGTTCATAGTCTGTAACCTCTCTTCTCATCTAATCACTAAATTAGAGAGAGGAGGAGGAGGGAAAGCGAACAGAACAAAGGGGAAGAACCGCACTCTGTCCTTCAGAATTAATCCCATCAACTCCCTCTTGCCAGAGACAAGAAATCCCTCACCACAAGAGAGCGAGCAGTTCTTGCTCTCCCCCTCCAGACTGTGCAGTGAGGGAGCCAGGAGAAACACGGCTGGATCCTCCATGGATGCTGAGGGCAGAAAGCCCTGAGCTGCCTCACTGAGACACTGCCCACGGCTGGCACCAAGCTGAGGATTCCCAGTCCTCAGAGCGCTGCCAGCTGGGCGAGTCTCAGCACCCTCTCTGCTCGAGGTCAGTTGCAAATAAGGTGCATTTAAAGGGTTTTTGGTAGGACCTGGAGGAGAAGGAGCAGCACAGAAGTCTGGGAGCATGCCCTCAGCAAGGGGAGACCCAGGGCTGCCAAGCAGCACCCAAGGGCTGGAGGGGAGGGGAGGGAGGTTGTCTTGGCAAGCCCAGTCGATTTGCAGCTCCTACTTCATCTTCCCAGAGTATCTGCAGGAACCAGTCTTCCCCATCCAAGTTCCCACTGACTGATGCAAGGTTATCTGTTTGCTCTTGTTACAGCTCCCTTCAACAACCATGCACAGCCCATCCAGCCTAATTATACTTTCCTCTCAACATCCCTGTCTCAACTCATTCAAGGAGAGCACCTCAGACATGCAACAACAGTTCATCTGCACAGTTCCACGAGAGCAAACAAAGAAGCAAAGGAGGAACAGAAAACCACAGCCAGAGCCAAGTATCTGATGTCAAGAGAACGTCCCTGTGGGACAAACCTTCCACTCCTCACCTCTGTAATGAAGAGGATGCACTCCAGGAACATGAAGTCCTTATGGTTTTCGTTTACCACCTTCTCATCCACAAAGTGCCGAGGCTCCAGACTTGGATGGTCTAAAAAGAGTACGAGACAATAGGAAGTAACCCGTAAGGCAACCCCCTTCTGAGACCAAGTTCAATCAGGTGTTGTCCTGCCCCTCTTCCAGAAACATGATCCTCCCATCAGAGCTCTTCAAAAGTCAGCACAGAGCTGCTCCCTTCTATCTCATCCCCCTCTGCAGGGAGAAAATTCACTAGGGCGGAAAATGCATTTTCTAGCACCAAAACCAAGACTCTCCTTTTAAAAAGCTTGTAGTCATTGCAATAAAGACATATTTACTGTACAAGGAACCTTTCCATCTTCCAACCTAAACAACCAGCTTTATTTGAAAAGCTGAGGGGAAAGAAAAGCAAAAAAAAAATCCAAACTCTTCTGCTGTATTATGCACAAACTTGACAGATTCGAATTTAGAAGTCAGCCCCAAGTCCCATCATCTCTGCAATCTAGACAGACAAGGCAGAGGGCAGGCTGGGACACGAGAGGATGATTTTTTTTAGTACCTATCAGCTGGGAACTGCCCCATATGAAAGGCAGGAATTGGAAGTCATCCAAGCCCCACACGCCCTGGCTGCCAGCAGGTTCCATCCTGTAGGTCTTCTGAAGCTTCCGCATCACTTCCAGGTACCTGAGAGCAAAGAGACAAAGACAAGGCCTTCTTCTCTCTTTCACTTACATGAGGACAAGAACAAGCAGTCTGGAAAAGGACACAGCTTTATCCCTTATAAGCAGGACTCCCACATACAATATTCAGCTCCTTTGCCATAGGAAGCAGCCTGACGGTATTGAACACCAAATTCACGGAGAAATCCAGTGGCAGGGGTTGATTTTATCTGCAGTGTCTTACCTTGGTGCAGATCTTTCCCCATCCCCACTGTTATTTGAAAACATTGACAGTTCACTCTCCTTCAACAACTTCCAAAAGAGCTCAGAAAGTTTTCCACCTTACAGCAATCACTACTTCCACTTCTCAGGTGGAAAATTAAAGTGCTATTGAAGGAAATTGTTTCCATGCCATCAAACAGTGATACAACTGGGATTAGATCTCTGGACTCCAAACACCCACTCCACAGTTCCATCACTACCAATTCTACCTCCTGGGCTGGAAACACACCTAGAGGAGCAGTGGAGGCCTGCAAGGTGCATAGATTTTTTATTTTTGATGCCTGAAGAAACGTTAGATCCTCTGATCAGATATTCCTGTCTATCACAAAACACAGAGTTTCACCCACAGAGCTCAGTAACTTGTGCTCAACCAAAGCAACTTTCCAGAAGGACACTCAGCCTCTGACACACAAGGGGCCATCACCTCTTTTGGAGATAGTTATGACGGGTCAGTGTACAGTCCACTAAAAAGTACATCTGCTCCTAATTTTGTCTAAAATTGGCTTCAGTTTCCCATTCTGCCCTGTCCCCCAGCCAGCCCAATGCTTGCAGCCCTTTTCCTTCCATGACCTCACCTGTTAAACACTTTGAAGACAATGGCCATCTGGTCATCCACTCTGAGCACACCGATTTTGCAGAGGCAGCAGAGAAAGGCTGCAAATGCAGCTTCATGTCCTGCAGTGAAAAGACGTGAAGAGATGTGACACTAGTGTCTCTGGTTCCCAGGACAACCTTTCTGTGGGCACCACAACAGCTCCTCAGAAATCACAGCCCTGGTGTCAGTCCCCTCTCCACTCTGATGTCAGCCATGATCTGACAATATTTCATCCCCGTGCAGCACCCACCTAGACAGCTTCTAGACATTCATAAGGTGAGTACTGACTCTGAGAAAAGAAGCTCTTAAAGAAAAACAGCTCCAACACTGGGCATGCTGGGAGCAAGGCAGGCATTTTCCCAGGAGCTTGGCACAGCAGGGGAAATGGAGCACCAGAGAGTCATCTGCTCAGGGGATGCAAGAGAACCTCACATCTGCAAGTAAACAGATTTCCTCCTGCTTCAAAAATATCTCTGTCAGAAGGATGCAGATCTCATGACACTGCCAGGAACAGTCTGTCCCAGAAGGTACTGGGATCTCAGGCTGGGCCCCTGCAGCTTGGTCCTCCAGCAAGGAAAAGAAACAGCCAGCAAACCTAGAAATGTCTTTTAGTGGAATCACAGAAGAAGGGAGAGTACAAGACCAGCAGTTCCACACTATGGACAGGTGCAGCTCCCAGTGTAGGAACAAAATGTACCTACAGTCTGGCCACTCTGAGCAAGGACGTGGGCCTCTGGCTTGGGACACACGGGAGGGGAAGAGAGGCTGAATTTCCTTCCCTGAGCTGACCAAAGCCCATCCAGCGAGTCCCTTTCCAAGGACAACATCTCCCCCTGGTGCCAGTGAGCCGCAGCCAGCACTGCACAGCCCTCAGCTCTTCAGCCTTTTACCCATGGCATCCTCTTCCTCTCCCTGCCCAAGTCCAAAGCACTGTTTCTTTGCACCCGCAGCATCCTACTCCCTTGCCTTTTGGTGAGGACACACCAGTCCTCCAGAGAGAGCAGCAGAGCATGGAGACAACTCTGTATTTAGATCTTACTGAAGCCAGTGTGGTTACTTCAACCTGCAATTCACTATCTCTTTAGGTGCAAAATGTTTCTACCTTCAGATCTCAAAGTCCCTCTGTAAGCAGCGATGGCACTTCCAGGGAGCACCAAACCCCTGGACACCTCCCACTGAACATGAGCTTGCTTCTCAGTCTAGTTCCAATTCAAGCTGTCATATTTTATCCCTTTAAACTGCCTATTGCAGGAGACCTGCATGCAGTGAGGCAGTTCCTACAGCTCATCCCAGAACAGCTTGGTTCCCATTTCCTCGGATGAGATGTGAAAAGGTGTCACAGCGCCAGCACAGCTCCCAGCCCCAGCTCTCAGTTACAGCCCATACAGGACAGAGGGGAGAGGGGGCCCCAGAAGGAAGCTGTTTCAAGCTAGAACTAAAAAGAGTGGTAGTAACATTTAAATTAATGCAGCACCAGGCTCCAAAGGGTCCCTTCCCAACTAGCCCAGCCATGGCCAGTGTGCAGGCCCAGGTACCTGTGCCATAGTCAATGCGTGTGGAGTTCCCCACGGATTCCTTCAGGTACACAGCCACTTCTGGGGCAGCATCAGCCAAATGCTTGGGAATCACTGTTGCCACCAACTTTTCTGCTTCCTGAAAGACACAAGACTTTCCTGAGTGAGTGCAGACTTGTCACAGTCCCCAGGGACAAGTCACCCTCTGCTCAGACGCTGCTGCAGTGTGGGAGCTGCAGTGGTGCTTTCCTGCAGTGCTCAGAGTCAGCATAACAAAGGGGCACACCCTCCTGTTGAAGAAGTCATGTCCAGAGATGGAACGAGCCAGGGAAAGCCTGGCCTGACACCTATCCAGGCCACATGCATCCTGCAGGACAGAAAAGCTTCACCATCCAAGTCCATTGACCCAGTTACCCACTGAGCCATCTCCAGGACAAAAGCATCACTAGAGCAGCAGAGCAGCTGCAAGGGCACTGCTGCTGGGACTGGGACTGTGCCACCACCAGCACTCCATGCACGGCAAGTGCTCTGAGCTGAAGGAAGCTGAGCAGTTTCCCCAACGCTCCTTTGATTTTGTGACACGGTGGGCAGTTAAAAAGCAAAGGAATTACTTGGGCTTGGAGAGCCCTCCAGGCTCATCCAGAACTTGGAGACCCAGCCAAGAGCATTTACATGGCCCATATGCTTTCACAAGAGGAAAAGACTGCACCAGGCCAGGGGTAAGTGATGCATATCAAGAGGTGGATCCTTCACAGCTTATCTGAGCAATTCCTCCACAGGCTGCTTGGCTGCCACACAGGGATGAAGCCATTCCGCCATCCCTGCTGGACACACTGCCCTTCCACGGGAGCTGCAGGTACCACCACACAGGAAAGACACGCTCACCTGGTCTAGTTTGGCGTACCAAGTCCTGAAGGCTTTGTTCCCAAAGCGAGAAGGTTGATCCACTGGCGGGGTTTCATCAATCCATCTGTCAAGGGTGTTCAGCAGAGCCACCAGCTTTTCAATGGGCTACAGAGAGCAAGAAGATGAGGGGTCACAGTGGCATAAACCAGAGCAGTCCCTCAGGCTCCAACATCTCTTCCCCAGACTGGAGTCATTAAAGCATGCACCATTCTGTCCAAGGGTGGCAGGTGGAAACGGGATGTGTCAGCCCCCCTCAAAATGGAGACGGGTGGGGAAAACCATCCTTCCCCTCAGGAGATCAGTCCAGTACAAAGTCCAGCCTGAGGCAGACTCTCCAGTTGCCCCCACAGTCTTTCATGAGCTGTAACAGCACTGTACTCCTAAAAATCTCTGGGAGAAGAGCTCCCAGATGTGGGGCACACAGGACTGAGAAGCAGGGAAGCGCAACACAATTCAGGGACCTCCAACACAAAACTCAGGCTCTGCATCTTGAAGGCCCTGTGTTCCCCACGGGATACAGCACCATGTATCCTCAGCAACAGCTGATGATGTGATTTAAAGGCCCTTCTCAAGGCTCTTAATCATTGTCCTGAAGTGTCTCTCAGGAGCCAAGATTAGCAGTGATGCTGTTAAACCACCACATGTTTGTACATCAAGCCAACCTTCCCAGCACGATTCCTGTTGTTTCAAACTCCTGCCAGCCAGACCAACAGGGCAGCTCCAGTACAAGGATACCCATGGCATGTGGCAAAACACAACCTACCCAGGGGAAGGGGCAGCCTGGTTTGCCCACCAGTGCTCCCATCAAAGCAGGCATGAGAAGCTCTTGGCCTCTCAATGCAAACACAAAGCTGATGGGAGGACAACAGCAAGACAAGAGCCATGATTCTTACACCTAGTCCTGCAAGTGAGGAATGTATGGGAGTGGCCATGAAGAAAAAAGAGAGGTGAAGCAAGGTGACACAGCACGATGTCTCCAGCTGTGCTGCCAGACCAGGGCTGGCCAATGCACACCCTCCCTGCCTACGGAATGGCTACACCTCACACACCAAGAGACAACGCCACAGGCAGCATTTTTAGCAACTCCAGACACTTTCAGGAGGCTCTGCTCACAACTGGTCAAGCCTGCCAGAGGCTCTGGGATTCTCCTTGCCTGACTCCAAGCAGCTGGAGAGCCGTGCGCCGCCGCAGCAGCTGGCCAGGCCCCGGGCAATGTAGGCTCCTCTGTCTCGAGAGGGGATTCCTCCTTCAAGGGGACAAAGAGGACACAGCAGCGGCTGGTTTGACTTTGCTGGAGGCATCGACCGTGCGAAGCCGGCTGGTCTCCTGGGCTGTGGTTCAATTCCTCACACTGCTGCTGCCGGCAGGACACGGAAACAGCAGAGCCCAGCAAGTCCACAGCCCTTGAAGTGCCACTGGAGGGGGTGGGCAGAGATGGGCACAGCAGAGCTGTGCTGCCACTGAGCCAGCTGCAGACTGCTGCCGGGAGGAAGGGTCTCCTGGCACATACAGCCTCCCACAGACACCCACTGCTGAGTGCCACCCCAAGGACATGGTGGGGCCAGCTGGTGGGAAGCAGGATCAGGCAGGAGGGGGATCCACCTGCCTCACAGGACCTCAGCAGTTGGCTGCTGAGCCGGAATGGAGGCTGGGACAAGATGTGAGCACACCACGAACACAAAAAAGCTAAGGGACAAGGGAGCCAAAGCCTCTGGGTGGCCCTGGAGCCACTAACAGGTCAGTGCCCCAGATAACACGTGGACTTGAAGCAGCACAGCTCCCTGCTCCCAAAATGCTCCAGGAACCCAGCACATCCCCACTGCACCGGGCCAGGTTTGGCCTCAGCCCTGCTCCTTCCTGGCTATTGCATTCCCCTCCAATTAAGCAACAGCATCCCCAGCACTGGGCTGCATTAAATAATTAAATCGTGCTGGTGATTTATCCGCCGGCACCAGCAGCTCATTACGAGCAGCCACCGTATTTCAAACCCTCTCCATGAGCACTCGGTGCTGCCTGGATAAATGGCTGGCACGGACCAGCTCCTTCCCTGGGGAGCAGGGAGTCCAACCTCCCCTTCCCCACTCACTGGCTTTAAAGGGATTAAAAGCCCAGCCCCACTCAACACAGGAGAGCAGGACCCAGCTGCCAGCTCAGCCACACCAATAAATAATTAAAGAGATGCGGCTCATTTTGGGCTCAAGGCCCTTTGAAAAGGGGGTTACTAAAAGAAGCAGCTTCCCATTGTCCAGGAGAGAAAACCTGTACATCCAGGGCTGACCCCTGTGGGGGAGGAAGGGAGCTTGTGGGAACACAACCATCAGCACCACTGCAGCCCTGTTTTGCCTGGCTGGGCTTTTAAGCTCTATTTTTGCTTTACCTTTCCAGTGATCAAAGCAAGGGCAGCCTCCCCCCTGCTCTCCTTGCTCTTCTCATTGTGC
This sequence comes from Sclerurus mexicanus, assembly GCA_013396755.1. Taxonomy (NCBI): domain Eukaryota; kingdom Metazoa; phylum Chordata; class Aves; order Passeriformes; family Furnariidae; genus Sclerurus; species Sclerurus mexicanus. Next base: position 30,616 of record VWZF01004054.1, read on the forward strand.
TGATTTTGCATCTCCTTGACCCTGAGTCTGCCACTGGTCCCAAAGGCAAACCACAGAGCTTCCTTTGGAGCACAGACCTGTCAGCAGCTCTCAAGAGCAGGAGCCAGGCAAACAGAGGTGCTGAGGAGGCATCACTGCAGCCAAAGCTGCCTGTGGGGACCAAATCTGCCCCTCTGGGCTCCTCAGGCTCTGTCAGAGGGGGGAGCTGCTAAAACTGGGGCATTTGCTGCTTCCCCCCTTCACTCCTGGAAGCAGAGCAAGCCACAAGGCCAGCCAGTTTGCAGCCAGTTTCCCCCAGTGCACTGGGCTGTTTCAAAGGAGGGACGGTCTGCTCCTCACATGGACAAAATTAACCCCCTCCTCCTCACTACACTCCTCTGATCAGAGTCACTGCTCCAGGCGCAGCTCCGGAAGGATCCCCGCATGGAAAGCCCTCCCGCCAGGAGGGGAAGGCAGGTCACAGCCCATCACTCACACAGCCTTGTGCCAGACACGGTGTCTATACCAGAGTCCTAAACAACAGCTCGGCTATCAGTGCCTGTCAGATGCCTCCAGCAAACCCCAGGCAGCTCCGCGGAATGTTTCAGTGGGAGCAGAGCAAGCTCAGCAGGTCTCCAAGGGGGCTCAGCCCCCACAGGATCCAGCTCCTGCTCCAGCAGACAGGCTGGTACCAACACATGCTCTCTGGAAACCATTAAGCTTCTCTTTAAAAGCAGAGCAGAACATAATTTCTTTTTTTATTCCACGGCAAAGCAATACCAGTAAGTCACAGAGAGGATACACGTTCTGCAGAAAGGATTCCAGGAGGTCATTTGCCAAAGGAAGGTGTCCCTGGCATTTGATCAGGGAGGAAGATGAGATGGCACAAAAGCACACCAGCAGCAGGTACAGCAAAAGAGAAGAAAGCCAAGCAGAGATGCAAGCAGAGGCCACGAGGGGCTGAGCCTTTAAAAGCACAGATAAGCAGTTTGATCTACAAAGGAGCCCGTGTGAACAAGCAACCTCATCAACAAGGCAACCCTGGGGATGCTCCACCTGGGCCTCAAGTCACAGGCTCCTGCTCTCCTCAGTGTGTGGGGAATGAGATTTGTTCCCTGCCTCTTCCTAAGCAGTTGGAATTGTGTCTCTTGTTTGTCACTTGGACCATGGATGGAAAAAAATTCTCTCCAAGAGGGTTCTGCTGCAGACACAGCCCTGGTACAGCTTTTCCTGACAGCTCAAAGGGCTTGTCGGAAGAGGGTTGGGTTTTTTCCTCGCCCCTCTTTGTTTTGCTCATTTTTAGTGCTTTGTTTCCCTAGAACTGCTCTGTGAATGGTTGGGAACTAGTGAGATCATGACAAAGACAAAACTCAAAGGTGAAATGCAAACAGCAGAAAGCAACAGCAACATCTGACAGTCCTTTCTACTGAACTGAAGGAACAAAAGGTGGGCACAAAGCCTGTTAGGAAGGCATTCCTTATCCCCAATCCCCTCCATGAACTGCAAGGGAGTTTCTCATTCACACACTGACTCCTAGAAGGGAAGGCTGGACTCAACGTGACTGCTTCAGACGGGGTTAAAGACCATCACCAGCTGCCTTCCCACACCAGAATGAAGCCATAAACACACAGGGCCTGCTGCCTACCTTTTTACATCATTCTCAGCTTTCTCGAACAGCCATGATCAGTAAAAAACATACCCAAGAATCCCCTTATTGCAATGCAGAGCAAGGGAGGGGTATCCAACATCCAACACACTGCTCTGTGGATATCGGAAGCACTCAGCCCTCAGGGCAGCAGTGACACCAGTGAGGGTGCCTGCCCTTTCCCTCTGGCTCCAGATGATCTCACCATGCCCTGAAAAGGTGAACAGGCACTCAAACTGGCCATGGCAACAGGCAGGGCCAGGTGACAGCCACATTCATGCAAGGGCAAAAACAGGTCTTTTCTGCTTAACACCTTGGAAAGGGCAATCCTGCCCTTCAGGTTAAACCTCTCAGCTCAGCCCAGCACCCCTGTGAGCTCCACAGCCCCTTCAGCACAACCCTTGGCAAGGGAGGTACAGCCAGTGATGTGCCTTGAGGACACAACTGGCAAAGCAAAGCTTGGACAGCTCAGCTACAGCCTGGGACAAGGATATTGGTGCTGTTGACACAGTCTGAGGAACGAGGAAAACCAGGGGCAAGGAGAGAAGTGATTTGCCCAAGGTCCTACAGAAAAGCCAGTGGGACAACAGGAATGGCACAGACACCTCAGCCTTTTGCCTGCAACCAGGAAAGAGTATTATATGTTCAAAGTATCATTGATTGGCGTTAGACTGAGAAAACAGGGTCAAAATGTGGCCTTTCTGCAGCCTCCTTTTCCCCACGAGCTCCCCCACTTTTAACTGGCTCAGTTTCCCATCCAGTGTCCACACTCAGAGCCTCTGCATCCTGACATTTGCAGCCCTGAGCATAACCCAACCACATTTACTCTCCCTGCCTCCCAGATAAGCTGCCGATTCATTCCTCACCCAGGAAATAAGTCACTGTAGAGCAAATCGGGGCAAAAAAAAAAAAAAAAAAAGGCAGGAAAGGAGAAACAAGGGGATCCAAACTCTTCTCCTACCTCTGACACTTTGTATTCACAGGTCAGCTTCTTGCCCCTGACACCTTCATTCAGAGTGAGGATGAAGCCCATGTAGTCTGCGTACGCCTGCGAACACACGGAGAGCACAGGGCATTAGTGAGTGCTCCTGGGTCTGTCTGCGCACAAAACACAGCATGGGAGCATCCTAATCCCCAAGGAAACCTTTCCCAACACACAGCACTGCTTCCTTGGAGACACCAGGGGGTGCAGGGCTTGCTGTGAGGTCGCTGCTCTTTTTTGGCAGCGCCGGTGGCAGAACGCAGATGGTGCTTGCGCTCTGAAAATTACAGAGAGAGGCATCCTAAAAATGCTCACACTGCCCCCAAAATCATTCCCTCAGCTCCTATGGGGTCAAATTGAAACTCCTCAGCTCTGCAGAGTGTCAGCTGTGCCCAGGCATCCTGCTCTGCACTGCTCCTCCCAGATCTGTGCTTTATCTCCCTTTTCCTCCTTGGACTCTTCCCCTGTGCTCACGCCCGATAGGGAACTGGGACACAGCCCAGGCTCCTCGCTGCTCTTCTCTTTAAATTTCCTGCTTTTGAAGCATCATCTCCAGTGCAGCTCCACAGCAGCTCACTGCCACCTCTCCCTCCTGGCACCAAAATCCTGACCAGGAGCAGGCCCTTAAACCCAGGAGACTTAAACTGGAAGCTGCACCCAGATGTTTGCTTGACACCTGGCTGTAACTTCAGCTTCTTTCAAGACATATCAGATCAGTCACTGAGCAAGAATTTGGTGGGACAAGTCTGGGCCAACACCCCAATTCCTCAAAGGCAAAGAGGGGAGAACCTGCCATTCCACCAGCTACCCACATGCTGTAAACAAAAATTATCCTCGAAATTGAAGGCCTTGGCTCCAGAGCCTTTTCCAGTACAGCCCAGTGGGAAAGCTCCAGGATCAACCCAGGTGCTACCAGGACTCGGCAGCAGGACCATGTTCAAGGTGGGCTCAAACAGCGCTGGGCAAATCCAGTTTGTGTGTAAAGTACAGGCCAGGTGGGATGAAATAGTCACCAGCTTCTCATCCAGCTGGTTGGGAGGGAGCAGGAATCATTTCTTAAGCACCTCTGGTCTCCCTCAGCCTCTGGGCTCTCCCTCTCTCTCCACATCTCGCTGCCAAGTAATTTTCCTACAAACAGGCACGACTCTTCTGCTTTCAAACACAAACCCATTAATTTCCCATTCCTTGTCCAACCCTGCTTCACCTCCTGGCTGTTCCCATACCAGACCTGGCTGCCACTGAAAGACCAGCAGCACTTCCCAGTTTTCCCTGTTCCCACAGCCATACCTGAGAGCGCTTCCACTTGGCCATGTCGGAAACCACGTTTATCTCCTTTTTGGGGATCATGAAGCATTGCTGGACAGGAGGAGCCACCTCCTCAGAGGTGCCTGGGAGAGGCAAAAAAGAGGTAAAATACAGGCAGTGGAAGAAAAAGAAATCCTGTATCTTACTTTCTTTGAAATCAATATTTATTTCTCTGCAGCTACAAAGCAAACAAATCCATCCCAACTGTGCTGTTACCTCACCAAGTTCTCCTCACCAACAATATCCTCAACAATAACACACTCCTAAGGCTGTGCAAGCCTTCAGAAAGTAGCATTATGACTGTTCATGATTAAAGATGCATTTCTCACTCAGAGAGACTGGTGCACGAGATAACAAAGGCAACATCCAGTCAGTCGAACTATTTCTGTCTAGTGCAGCCAAGCCTCAGGTCATGCTGGAGCACTGAGCTCTCCTACAAACTAACCAAGGCTTATTTTTAGGTGTTAAGTCTGACCTGCATTCCTGTAAAAAGGACAATTCCTGACTGACAAGCTGGAGCAGCCCAATAGATGCAGCCCAGGAGCTTGGGGGATGCTGAGACATGGCCTCTTCCAGCTGGAAGCTGTGAAGATCATTTAATTTCAAAGCTCTCCCAGAGCCCAGGATTTAATATTTAACAAAAATATGAGTTGTTAACACATTAGAAGGCCTCTTTTCCCTACCACCTGAACCCAGGACCCACCCTGCAGATCCAGAAAAGCTCTGGGAGGTTAAAGGTAATTTGCATTTTGTTCCTTGGGAGTGCAACTAATAATAACAAGAGGCTGTGCAGAGAGCTCTGTCAAGGAATCCATGTGCTAATGTCAATTTATGAATTCTCTCACTCTGACCATCTTTTTAATCCCAGATTTTCTGCAGGGACTGGTCCAACACCAGCTGCCCTGGCACAGTCAGTGACTGGTTTCCACATCTCAGCCAGTTCAGGCACTGCCTCCCTAACAAATTCCAACCCCTCAAAGTACTATCAACTGCATTTACATCCAGAACACCACCCAGAAGCATCACCAGCCTTTTCCACAGCCCTGTCTGGCAGGCAGAGGAGATTAAAAGGAATCCAAAGCCCCAGGAACCACACAGAGCCCGCTATAGATTCATCATGCAACCTTTGACAGTCATTTGACTTCCCTGCCTTTCACATTCCCCACGCAAGGAGCAAATTCAGCCTCATCTCCTGCCCTGGGTGTCACCGCTCTCGGCTCATTCCTGCAGAAGTTACAGCAAAACTTCCAGGTACGAGGATGAGAGGAACAACACGTGATGATTTAAGTGAAAGGCACGTGTGCCTCTCTTCTGAAAATCCTGCTCGCAGCGACACAAGGATGGAGCTCTGCTTTTTTTTAAAAGAGTTTATAACACCAAAACAGCGGTGTCCAAAGGCCAGCCCTGCCGTGCAGATGGCACACGAAGCGCAGAGGTGCGGCCCGGGCTGTGTGCCGGTGGGGGATCCCTACAGAACTTGTTTCATCTCCTTGCCTTTGTCTCTCGGCCACCCCCCTCCCTCAGACCCACACTTCGTCCAGCCCCTCCTGGGGAGGACACGGGAACCCTCAGGGGGAGCAGCGCCCTGGGGGGACGGTGCAGGGCCCAGCCGCGGGTGTGCCGGGCAGGGGNCAGCCGCGGCTGTGCCGGGCAGGGGGCACGGCGGGGCCCGGTCCAGGCGGTGCCCTGAGGGGGATTCACCCGGAGCCCCCCCGGCACCGCTCCGGGGGACCCGCGACGGGCCCGGCCCCGCGGCCTGAGGGCTCCGTGCCCCCCCCACCCTCAGC
>VWZF01004054.1:36403-88246 GCA_013396755.1 Sclerurus mexicanus
GGTGGGTGCGGGCAGGGGCAGGGGCAGGCCCGGCGGTGTCAGCAGCGTGGCGGGGTCGCGGCACCGGCGCCCTGCGGGGGCCGCCCGGCACGGGAGCAGGTGGCACAGGAGGGCGCCCAGGTGTGCTCGGGGTGTCTCCACACAGGGGGGCTCTGCCGCCCCCGATGCGGAGAAGTTGTTGCTCACGTTGGGGTGAAACTCCTCGTGATTTGGTTTGGGGCACTGCCCTGTTCGCCTGGCACCATCCCCGTGGGGACGGTGATCGTGAGAGCCCCTCAGTCTGCTCCCCACGCCAACCGGGCCCGGCTCCCGCGGCCCCTCCTCATAAAGGAGGTGCTGGATGGGCCCCGTCCCGTCGTCCTGTCTTGTGCTGAGCTGTCCGACCGGCGCTGGGCAGCAGGAAGGTTGGCAGGTGCTCACTGCAGACCCCACACGTCCCGGGAGGAGGAGGAGGAGGAGGAGGAGGAGGCAGAGCAGCAGGACAGCAGCTGCAGGACGGATCCCTTCCCGGAGCTGCCGAGACAGGGCTGCTGGTCTGCGGGCTCGAGGGGCTCTCCAGCTTCCCGTTTAAAAATAAAAGACAAAGGCGAACGCCTGACATCTGACATTCAAATGCTGCGGCCACGCTGAGAATCAGACGCTGCCGTGAAATTCCTCCTGCCCCCCAGCCCCTGGCTGCGGGTGGCTTTCCTTTCCCACTTTGCAGGCTCTGGGAAAGGTCATCTGTGGCTGGGGAGCAGTGCCAGCACCCCCTGTTCCCCTGGTGTTCCCTTTCCTGGTGCTTGGAGGGACGGGGGGGCTGTTCTCTTTGCTGCCAGCTGCCTCCTCTGCCCGGCTCTGATCGCTGTTCCTCCTCCCACCAAACACCTCGGAGTTTAATTCCGCGTTGTACAAGCAGGAGGACATCGAAGAGGGAAGATGCAAATGCATTCCGTGCTTTAACATGCAGTGGCTTCAGTTAGTTTGGGATTTTCATTGTTACCCCAGGGGGAGGTCTGAAAGTGTTTGTTTGCAGTCATCACAGTCGAGCTGAGCTGTGCAGACTGTCTTTGTCAGCCCCTCAGTTCATGAGTCAGACATAAGGAGGGGCTGGGAGTCCTTGTGGCTTCATGAGTCTCTATTGCCCTGCTGTGGAGTTAATTCTTGGAGGTTTGGAGGGGTTATTTGAAGCATTGGCAACTCAGAACTCCCCATAGTCTCAGCTTGCAGTAATGCCCATACATGCGTGGGGAGTGAGGGCAGTTAAGACACTTCTTTCAGCCCCAAACTGAACTTGCTCCCACCTCCAACTAATCCCACCCCCCCCACCAGTGAGGCTGGGTCACCCTCTGGCCACCTCTGCCTGACTAAAGGCACTGAAGTGCCCACTCCCCACAGAAGGGCTCCCTGCAGCTTGTCCCTTCCAGTGCCAGCCCACGGTGCCACCTGCTTCCAGGGCATAAACTGGCGTCTCTCCTGCCCGGTGTCCAGGCATCTCCCACAACAGCTGCAGTAGTTTCACTGTCCAGGCAAAGGCTGAGGGAACAGCATCCCCAGCTCTGTCACTTGTGCCATGGCTGGAGCCCAGAGCTGTTGATCAGAGAGGCTCTGCCCACAGTTATTGATCAGAGAGGCTCTGCCCACAGCTATTGATCAGCACTGCCGGGCAGGGACAGTCAGGGCTGCCCAGAGAGGCACCTTTGGGGCCGTTGTCGCAACCCTGGTTTGATTATTGCCGTCCCTCCCGGGGCTGTGCCAGCCCCTGAGCCCTCTGATCGGAGCAGTCATGTGGCACTTGGCTAATGAGGTGACGCCCTGCCTGGGCAGCAGTTGTCAGGTGGAAGAGGAGACCCAGACAGGCTGAGGGAGAGGTTTACGGTCTTTTCTGGCCTCCCAGCCATGCATAGGAAGCAGAAACAAGCAAAGAAGGTACAGTATGCCCACACTTCCATGATTAACACCCTTCTTTTCTTCCCAGCCCCACTCTTCTTTCGTGCCTCAGTAATTCCTCCTCTTGTTTTTCTCTTTCCTTCCCCAAACCTTGCTCTCACAGTTCTTGCTAGGTCCCACAAAGAGCACAGGGCATTTTCCCTGGGGACTTTATCACCTTGCAGATTTAGATCTTTCTTCTTCTCTGTGCTTAACTGCTGGGAGGAGGTGTGGGGACAGCTATTTTCTCATTGCTTTGGAAGTCAAAGGGAATGTTCTGTCTGGCTTTGCATTCTCAGTACACTGACAATGCAAAGTCTGGAGTCCTGCAGGAGTGTCTGATTCAGTAGATCCAATGGAGAGGGAGGTGCAGAGGGAACTGGAAACCTTTAGAGTACAATTTAAACATCTTCAAGCTGAAGGATGTTCATCCTGTTTGCCCAAGAGGATGTTGTTATTCCTTTGGGGGAAAACTGGCAAGTTCATTTCCCGGTTAGCGCTTGGTTTTGCTCCGTTTTATTTCTCTGCCCAGGGAAAGGGTTGGTGCTTTCTGAGGCTTTTGCTTCCACATGATCTGCTTGTACCCCGGGAGCCTGTTGGCATCACCCACAATTTCCTGAACAGTCAGAGAAGAGGCATTTTAATCCTGCCCCAAATTTAGCTAAATTCTGTCTCCTCGGAGCCAGAAAGGTAGTTTGGTTTGGCACAAGAGTTCTGTTTAACTTCTTAGCCTTATGCTGTTGTAAGAAATAACAAAAGTTTCTGACAGTACCTAAGACGATTATTTCCTTCACAACTTTCTTCCCACTCACCATGGGATGGAAGGCTTTGACTTTGTCAAACACATGGAAACTCTCCCCTGGAAGATGCCCAGTGTGGGAGATAATCCCAGCAACTCTTTCTCTGAGGAGCTGAGAGTCATTCTCTTGGGAAGTGAAGTTTCTTTTTTGCAGCTTTCCTGAATGCCCTGCACCCTGTCCAGCACACAGCCCTGCTCCCAGGCTGGGAGGGATGGAGGGGACGGAGACTCCCAGACCCAGGTTATTTGCCGGGGGGAATTTTTGTCTCGACACGTGCTCTGTGCTTTGCAGGCCAGGCCCTGTGTCCTGCTGAAGCCGACGGCGGCTCTAGGCCAGATCCTGGGCAGACTACAGCTCCACCAGGACGCGCTGCCGCCCCTGCCCGTGCCGCCGCTCCAGCAGACGCTGGACCGGTACCTGCTCGCCCTGCAGCCCATCGTGAGCCAGGAGGAGCTGAGCCACACGCAGCAGCTCGTGGCCGAGTTCCGCAAGCCGGGAGGCGTCGGGGAGAGGCTGCAGAAAGGCCTGGAGAGAAGAGCCAAGAAAACAGAGAACTGGGTAGGTCGGGACTGCCCGCGGCTCTGGGGAGGGAGGGAGGGAGGGTGCAGCGTTGATAGGCACCTCTACCGTGTCCTGGCTGCATCCATTGGCACCTGCGTTTTAGTGGCATCACATTTGTGACCGGTTTGCTGCTGAGATGTGTGAGCTCCTCACCAGGACTTGGGTGAGCAGAGAGGTTTAGGGCAGAACAGGATGTTGCTGGCCCTGCCTGCAGCTGCTCAAGGCTCTGTCAGCATCACACAGCTGCCTCAAGAACTTGGAGGAAACCCTCTGCTCAAACCCTTCACCAAGAATGCCCCCCTTGCCTTGCATAAATCCCCCTCTCCCCTTCCACCTGCAAAGCAGAAACCCCAAACAGTTTGGTTTTAAAAGTGTGGGGGGCAGGGTGCTGCGACCTGTGAGCTGGGCTCAGGTCAGACAGCAGCAGCTCCTTCCCTGCATGTTGCCTTTCTCCATCCCAGCTCTCGGACTGGTGGCTGAAGACAGCTTACCTGGAATATCGCCTGCCAGTTGTGGTCCACTCCAGCCCAGGTGTGGTTTTACCTAAGCAGGATTTTCTGGATCGACAAGGTCAGCTCAGGTAAAGTCCTTTTCTGCCTTCCCTCAGGTTACAGATGGGATGAGGTTTCTGTGCTGGACAAGGATGAGGGTGTTCAGGCTGATTGGGAAAGAGTAATTATCATGCAGTCCCCAAGTCTGAGCTGTCTGTGCTGTGCAAGAGGGCTCTAAGGGCTGTAAGGAAACTCCTGGTTGCACCAGACTAAATAATTAGGGGAGAAAACCAAAGTGTTCAGTGGTTCGGGTATTAAACAGGGACTAAACACCTACATTTAGGTCTTTGCTCTAGCAACGATCTTCACTGCAGGATGGTCAGATCACTGGCTGAAGGCATTGTGAGGATGTATCTGAGCCACTAAGGTTGTGTGTGCCTTTAAAGGAGCCATAAAAAGTAGCCCAGGCACACAAGGGAGATCATCCAGGAATGCCTCTGGAGTTTGCTGGTTTATAGGGATGGGGGAGCCTGGCAGGAACTGTCCCCTGTTGTGTCGTTTCACTTGTGATTTATGGTTTGGGAAACTTCAGTGACCAGCCTCTCCACTCCAAGCTTTTCCTTGCAGTCAGACCCTCTCTTCCTCATAGGCTCCCTTTAAATTTTAACTACCACTGTGAGTGTGTTGAATCCACCTGCAAAACTTTAGCACTGACCTTTACACAGATACCTTTGCCACAGTTACCAGTCAGCACTGCCCTGGCAGATCAAAAGTACCAGCCAGGGGATCAGTGAGGAACAAATCCTCCCTCCCACTCCTGTGATACACCTGAGCAGAGGATAAACCTTACAGCAGTGCAAGAGCAGACAAACATCTTTGAATGCTCTTTGATATTATTTCCTCTTAGGTTGTCCAAACAGCAGGTAAGACCTGGAGAACTGCCAGCACCCCAACCAGTGGAATTGAGAAGCTGCCTAAGAATCTGGGCTCCCCTGTAAAACTACAGTCTAATTATGTGTTTGGGTAGTTTGTGGCTGCTCAAAAACGTTTGACAGTGAGGCTTGAGACTGAAGCTTCAGAAACTAGAAGGTGAATTTACAAAGTGGTGGTTCTCCACTCCTTAATCTGGCAACACTGCTGTCTGAAAAAGGGTCAGCCATCTCCTCCTGGAGCCCAAACTCTGCTCCCAGGCTGTTCACTCTCTGGAAAGGAACATAGGCTCTCTCACTGATGTTTCCCTCGGGTTTTACAATAAGGCTGAGAAATTTTCAGTGAAAACTACTTTGCAGGATGTCTCATTTAACAGCCCTGAGGTTCTTGGAGTTGTGCCCTTTGATCTGTCCTAGAGATGGGTGGGCTGAGCCAACCTAGAGCACACAGCCTGCTAGTGCCAAGTGCTGGCACCCCCTGACCACAACCTCTTGTCCCAGTGACCTCCTGCCTCCTTTCCCTCACAGATAAATGGGAGCTCTGAGGTCAGAGAAATCCAATCTGCCCCTCCCAGCTAAGCAGTTTGATGTAACTTGTCACAGCCTGCTGGCATTGGCTGTGTTTATGTGACCCTGGTAAACACAACACTTCAGTGGCTGCATGCAGCACCTCTGCTTTTGTTTCAGTGCCCTCAGTGTCAGAGGAAGGTTCCTTAGAGTTGCATGAGTAGCAGGATGTTCATTGGGCAGGAACTCAGTCAGGGAGAAACTGCTGCCTCTTGGTTTGACACTCCGAGGTGGCCCCTGGCCAGGAAAGGGCAGAAATCCCCTTCTCTTGGTGCTGTTTTAATGCTAAGACTCAGAACTCAAATGTGATAAAACCCTCACACAACAAATGTTGCTGTTAGAGGGTCATTCATGCACCTGGGCTGAACCCACTTTCTTGGAAGTTGTCTAGAGTTCCTTGGTTATATAGTAAGATACATTAAAAGGAAGTGCCACATGGTAGGAGTACCCAGGCATCTCAAATCACAGCCCAGAGTGGTTCTATCAGTGAACCAGAGATGGGCACAATGGGGGCTTGGCAGAAAGGCTGAGCTTTGTAAGGAGCAGAGAGCAGCTCTGCTAATCCTCCTCTGCTTTGTCCCTCAGCCTCAGATGGTCTGCGCTTGATTCTCAGCTTGTTACATTTGATATTTTTCCAGGTTTGCTGCCAAGCTGATCGAGGGCATCCTGGATTTCAAGTCCATGATTGACAAGTGAGTTATTGACCCTCCTGACTGCTCACACGTTCCTTACTGTCACAGAGAGGCTGAGCCTCATCCATAAATCTCCTTCCAAATAGAAAGGCAAGAGAAGACAGCACATGTTTGAAAAGAGATACTGTAATCCCTGGCACTGCTCACTGCCACTGTCACCACTACTGGAAAAAAAAGCAAACTGACTTCTCTGTCTTCATGTTCTTTGTTTACCTTAATGCTTTCACTGGCACACGGACGTGCTTGGAGGGAGCGAGCCCGAGTGACAGTCCTGCGGAGCTTCGTGCTTCTGTCTGCTCACAGGACAAGTTACAGCTCAGGCAGCAGGAATTTGTTTCTCTCATTTTGGGTTCCTGGCGTTTCTCAGCTCCCATATAGATGGGATGAGCTCTAGAGAAATTTGTGCCTCCCTTACCCTTTTTCTTTTAGTCACCAACAAATCTCTGCTGCATGTGCATTATTTAAAGTCCAAAAACATGTTCACCAGTGCCAGCAGTGAGACAAGGCTCAGGGCTAGCTGTGAAAAGGGTAGTTGGAATAGGACTGCTAAAGTGAGTGATTGAGCCCCAGCCTAGTTCATGAGTAAATCAGCACATCAGACACTCATCACTCAAAACTACAGCCATGGAGCAGGTCCAGAGAGTTCTCTGGTGCCACAGAGAGGATGGTGTTTTTTCCCTTCCCAAAGGGAAGGCCAGCAAAAAGACATTTTTACAGTCCCCACTAAGAAAGCTGGTAGGAATGGGGAAGGACAGCCCCTTTTTTATCCCACCAGCACTTTTAGGTCTTGCTGGAGTGAGTGAGAGCAGCTGCAGAGCTGAGCCTGTGCCCTGTGTGGGGAGCACAGACCTGCTCACAGTGATCTGTTTTCTCTCCCCCTCCCTCTTTGCCTTGCTGTGTCTCCAGTGAGACCCTTCCAGTGGACTACATGGGTGGGAAGCCCCTCTGCATGAACCAGTACTACCAGATCCTCTCATCCTGCCGCATTCCCGGGCCCAAGCGGGACTCCATTGTCAACTATGCCAAAGGCAAAAAGTCCAGACACATCACAGTGGTTCACAACTTCCAGGTATGGCAGCTCCTGAGCTTTCCAGGTGTCCTTTTCAGCTAGTTGTGATCCAGAGGAAGGGGAACAAGTGAAAGTCTCTGCCCACAAGGGTTGCCTGACCAGGGAGTCTTTCCTGCCTCTTTATCCCCTTTGGCCAGCAGGGCCAAGAGCTGGAATTACCATGTGTGAGCAACAGACTAGGAGGCAGAAAAATGCTCTCTTCCTGTTTCTTGTCCCTGCAACTCCTGTCTCTCAAAGCCCAGAGATTATGTCTGGAATTGGAAACTGCAAGTGGAAATTGGATAACAAACCCTGCCACCACAGCTTGGTCTCAGAAACAGGAATTTCTCACGTTTTGGCGCTTCTTACCATGGTTTGTGAGCTTAAAACCAGGACTGTGTTTATGCCCTGCAAGGGAAGCTGGACTTGGGTCTCTCAGTTCTGAGTATCCTTCAAAGGTCTGCTTAAAGCTGAGTTCTTAGGTCAGGTCTTACCTTCTCAAAGTAGCTGTTGCCTGTTCCTGGGGCTGGACAATAACAAGCTTCTCTCATTCTCTCTGTCCTTGTCCACTCTTCTCACCTTCAGTTCTTTGAGCTGGATGTTTACAACAGTGACGGATCTCCCCTGACTGCCGACCAGCTCTTCATTCAGCTGGAGAAGATATGGAACACCTCCCTCCAAACAAACAAAGAACCTATTGGGATCCTCACCACCAACCACCGAAACAGCTGGGCAAAAGCCTACAACAACCTCCTGAAAGGTCTGTAGAGCCCCTAACACACAAGTGCTAACAAACACCGCAGGTCCTTGAACTACCAACACCACCACTGTGCTCTGCTCAGTTCTTTGGAAGCTTGTTCTGGGGCAGGTAACATGAGGTTTCCACCTCGAAGAGCAATCAATGCATGGCATTGTTATTTTTGGTTTGGAAGGTACACATTCAGAGTCTGAAGCTTGGTTTGTCAGACCTGAAATCCCACAGTTTGTGAGATGTGAGAAATGTGGCAAAAGCAGGGTGAATGCAGCACGTTCCCACCTGTAATAGCTTGTACACCCCCACTGGATTCCAGCGCCGCGTCCTCCAAACCTGCTCTGTCAGCAAGGTTTTCAACTCCCCTTCCTCACTGGTGGTTCATTTCTCTCCCAGACAAGACCAACAAGGAGTCTGTGCGTGCCATTGAGAAGAGCATCTGCACGGTGTGCCTCGATGCCCCCATGCCCCGCGTGTCCGAGGACGTCTACAGCAGCCGCGTGGCCGCGCAGATGCTGCACGGCGGCGGCAGCCGCTGGAACAGCGGCAACCGCTGGTTCGACAAGACCCTGCAGGTGAGTGCTGCTGCTGCTGCTGCCCCAAAGGTGCTGCAGCTGTGGCTCTGAGATCTCTCCTGAGACTGCAAAGGTCCGAGAAATCCCTCGTGCAGGCCAGTTTTCCTCCTGTCGAGAGGGTGGAAGAATCGGGGGGGCGAGGTGTGGTGGGTGATGGTGAGACGCTGTGGTTGCCCTCGCAGCCACCAGCACTCTGCTGCCTCAGGGATTTGTTTCTTTTACTGCCTCTGCCCACGCTTACTCAGTGCAGCAGGTCTTTGTGTTCCTTGTAAATCAATTTTCTGCCTGCAGTGAACAATGCCTCGTCTGCTCAGAGGCAGCCCAGACGATGGGAGGTCTGTTCTGCGGATCTCCTCCAGGCTTGTCACCTCTCCTGGTTCTGCCAGGAGCTGCCCAATGGCATTTTGTTTTGTTTCTTCAAACGTGAGCTGCCATCCCACAGCATCCCTCTGATCTCTTCTCCATTCAGTCTTGTCAAGAGCTTTCAACAGCAGCTGCTATTGGAGCTTTTCCTTCAGTAGTTGGTATGTCCTGGCTTGTGGATTGTAGCAGTGGTGCTTCAGAAGATTCTTCTTGCACCTGCTGAACTCTTCATGTTTTCAGCTGTTTTGTCCCTATTTGGAACTCTTCACTGAAAGGATAACATTTAGGACAATTGAAAAGGATAAGCCAGCACGTGGTGATGTTATTCCTGTATTATGTGCGCATCCAAGTAAATCAGAACCACTGAACCTCACTGAACAGCCAGGGCACTGAGCACACCAATGTATCTGTCAGGCACACCCTTATCCAGGGAATTCTACAGGGCTGTAACAGTGCTCTCAGATGTTCTGCAGCTGCTGAAAGGCTTCCACTGCTCTTCTGCTAAATGAGACCTTTGTGTTACCTTTCGGTGTGCAAGGACAGGATCTGATACAGACAGGGAGACACTGAGATCCTTCTGGGTATGTCCTACTTCACACACTGCACGTCTGGCTTCAACACAATCCTCTTGTGCTTCTCTCCCAGTTCATCATTGCTGAGGACGGCTCCTGTGGTCTCGTGTATGAACATGCTCCCTCTGAAGGTCCACCCATCGTTGCTCTTCTGGATCATGTCGTGGAGTTCACGTGAGTCCTGCCTCCTCTGCTTTTGTGCTGGGGACAGGTTCTAAACCACCTGCTCCCCAGAGCTCACTGCCCAGGAATCTGTTCTGGAGGAGGGGTAGTGGGATGCTAATTAGGTGCTGCAGTTCTTCTATCCATAAGCAGAACTGGGTGGCCAAAGCTACTCTGATAGTACTGCTTCCACTCTTGGGGAATTGCACCAGCTTTGGCCTGGGAGAGGTGTTTGTGTCTTCTTTTGGGCAGAAGGCACAGAAGACATTTCATTCACACCCTTCATAAAACAGCTTATTGGCACCGTGAGGAATTTTTCAGACTGTAACCACTGTCACAAGGTGTCAGGGAAGATCTCCTGTGCATTTCTGCCCGGGCTCTGTGTTCAAGCTGAGCCTCATGTCAAAGGTCTGGTCAAACAGAACCATTTCTCTGTGCAGGAAGAAACCCGAGGGGGCCAGATCACCCACGGTTCCTCTGCCAATGCCCAAAAAGCTGCGGTTTAACATCACCCCAGAAATCAAGAATGACATAGAGAATGCAAAGCAAAACCTCAACATGTGAGTATGAAGCAGAGGGGAGGTCAGTGAGGGACTGAGGGAGTAATTCATGTCCCCCTTTGGAGCACGTCAGTGGTTTAAATGAGGCTTTCCCTGCTGTAGCCAGGGAGTGTTCCCAGTGACTTCTGGGGTCACTAGCACTGAACTGAGCTGAAAAGTACCAAAACCACCTGCCAGGAATAAAGTCAAAGGTGCTGGAAAGGGGTAATTCCTGATTCATCCCACTTGCTGAGAAAGAGCAAGACCTTACCAGATCCAGCTAGAGATACTGGAGTACAAACACACACAAACCCATCTGAGCTGGTGAAGATTTTCAGCAGTGGCCAAAAAAATCTGGCTTCTGTGGTGCTGCCCAAAGAAATCAGTGTGTGATGGAGCTCTCTGTCGCTGCATAGGCCAGATCCACGTGGCCTGGCTCAGACCCCTCTGAGCCTTGTGAAAGCAAATCCATTCCTCTATGTTACAAGAACGGGCAACAGGCAAAGGAACACTTCCTCTCTCTCTCCTTGCAGAATGGTCGAAGACCTGGATATCAAAGTCATGGTCTTTCATCAGTTTGGGAAAGGCTTCCCCAAGTTGGAGAAGATAAGCCCTGATGCTTTTATCCAGCTGGCCTTGCAGCTGGCATACTACAGGTAAGACCACCAGTAGGTAATTCCTCAGCCTCAAACATGAACTTGACAAAGGTGGCACACACAGGCCCCTGCAGGGCCTCTCTGCCAGGGCAGAGTCAGTGCTGTGAGTTTCCCCTCACTCCCAGGATGTATGGGCACGCCTGTGCCACGTACGAGAGCGCGTCGCTGAGGATGTTCCGCCTGGGCCGCACCGACACCATCCGCTCCACCTCCGTGGACTCCCTGAAGTTTGTGCAGTCCATGGAGAGCCCTGACAAATCGGTGAGGAACTTGGGAGCCAGAGCACTGCACTCCTGAAAGTAACAGCTGCTTATTTGGCTAAGCCTGGGTCAGCTGCTTGCAGCTAAGCAGAAGTGCACCTTACAAAAGTGAGCTAAAACGTAGCTTGAAACACGTACTCACACACCATGGCTTCCATTTGGCTTTCCTTTTGCTTGTACTGAAAGCCTGGGAAACAACACATTGATGTTTTTAGTCCCCCCCAAAAAAGTCCCTTTTAAAAATTTGTTTGGCTATTCAAAATTCTGCTGCTGATGGATAAACTCTCTTCAGAATGAACTAACACAGCCAAACCAAAACAATGTAAAAATTAAATCTAGTACATGTAAAAATTAGTCTCATCCAGCCACACAAGGCAGAAACGCTCTCTATGCCAGGAGAACAGCCAAAATGAGGTTTTCCCTTCTGCAGCAAAACTTAAGACAGATGTGTGTGTTCTCAGGACCAGGAGAAGGCAGAGCTGCTGAGGAGAGCCACACAGGCCCACAGGGAATACACAGATATGGTGAGTGTCCTCTGTGCAGCCACACTTGGGGGTTTGCCCAGCAAACGAGGGTTCTGGGGGAAGAAAAGACCTTAAGAGCTTTCACTCCCTGACACAGCGATATGGCTTTTAGTGTTGCAAAGGATTGACTGGTCTGACAGTGCTCTAAGGCCACAGACTGAATCCTTTAGCTGCTGGGTTAAGTGTCCCTTGTGACAGACCTAAAGGAGAGAATCATATATTACAATATATATTAATAATTACAATAATATATAAATAAATTATTGCAGATGAATGCCAAAGTTGCACAAGGACCCCTTAAACCAGCAGGAATCCATGGGCAGGAACTGTAAGGTTGTTTCCATTAACATGTTTAATTTCACACTCCTTACAATCAAGACTTGACTACCGGTCCTAAAGACAAGATCTAGTTTCCTTTTAACTTCCAACATTTCGAGGTTTTTTAGAAGTGTTTTCTTTGCCCCAAAGAAATGGTTAGTTTTGCTCACTGGCCTGCTGGACTGGCTTTCATCTGCCCTTCCTTCTTTGCTCCCAGGCCATCCGGGGCAATGCCATAGACCGGCACCTCCTCGGCCTGAAGCTCCAGGCTATCGAGGATCTCGTGAGCATGCCTGAGCTGTTCATGGACACAGCCTATGCTGTGGCAACGCACTTCAATCTCTCAACCAGCCAGGTAAGACACAAATGCTTTCTCTGCTTCTCTTCATGCTTTTCTTCTCCACGTTTCCCTTTTGTTCCTTTCTGTTAGAAACTTATCTTCATGTGGGGTCAGAAAGTCTGAAGCCAGCTGCCAACCACATAAAGGTGCAGATTAGACCTTACAGTCCCTCACAGCCTTCTAAAAACTAACACAACCAAAGCCAGGCTCACCAGAAGTGTTTGGTGAGATCAATGAAGGCAGCTGCCAGGACAGCTTTGTGTTACCTGCTGTGCTCTGATTCTTACTGATACAGTTCTACTCCTGCCTTACTACGAGTTTGATCCAGGGAAAAGCATTCCTTTGCAAAAGCAGAGGGAGACACATTGCTGCCAAATGGTAGGATCTAGCACGTGTGTGGTGGGAGGTGGGGTTGACCAGAGAGGCCCTTCTGGAGCAGCTTAATTAGATGAGAGTTCCTTCTGTCCACAGAGCTGTTTGCATTTGATGGTTTCATTTCTCTCTGACTGGTCAGAAGGTTTTAATCACATTGTCTCCACAGGTCCCAGCAAAGACAGACTGTGTGATGTGTTTTGGTCCCGTGGTTCCAGATGGCTATGGAATCTGCTACAACCCCATGGAGGAACACATCAACTTTGCAATTTCAGCCTTCAACAGCTGTGCCGACACGAACGCCGCCCGCATGGCACATTATCTCGAGAAGGCACTGCTGGACATGAGGCTCTTGCTCCAGGCTGCTCCCAAATCCAAACTGTAAGAGGCAAACCCCACCCCTGTTAAAGGGGCTGTGCCTCATGCACTGAAGTTCCCAGTTCCTCAGACAGTAATTGAGAGAACAGCTGCCCCTGGAACCTAGGAAGGTTTTTAGCATTTGTTTTCAGCAAGAGGTTACACAATAGTCACCTGTAAATACCACACTGTAGTGAGAGGAAACCGAGTCTCAAGCCAAGGCACAACTGACTGGTCCTCTGCCACCAATGCAAAATGCACCTTCCTGTCCTCAAAGACAACTCAAATACGATTTTTACAAATCTTACTATAAAGGAACACAGAAAGCACAGTCCTTACCATCTGGTGAGGAGGGCAGTTCTTCAGGGAAAGCAGGGCATGTTTACTGTGTGATGCAACTACTGGTAAGTCTTCCAAAGAGCATCTTTCAAACTTGGCTGAAGAGTTTTCTGTGGCTCCAGCAAAACTTCACCAGTGAACTTCAGCAAGGGGAGAAAGAAGTCAAGGCAGAGCCAATGCAGTCTCGTTAGAGTGCACTGCACTACTCACCCCAGGCACTCCAACCAGTACCTGCTTTACAGGAACGTTCCCTTCCCCTTGTTTTAGGATGCTGGGATCTCCCTCCTGTTGCACTGACCTTATTAACAACAGAGTGCTACAAACCACAGTTTTAGTTGTTGGTTTTGTTGTTGTAGCTCTGGGCTTTTTGTTAAGCTCGCTGCTGTGGTCCTGCCATTGATCTGCCAGCTCAGCCTACAGGTTTTTTCCCCCCACAAAGCTTTTACAAAAACTCCTCTCGCACAGGTTTTGCCAGCTCTGGCTTTATGTACCTTCACATCTGCAGAGAGATGAGAAGGGATTGTCTATGCAGTCAGCAGGACGCTTGCTAAGCTTTGTACCTGTCACTGTACCTCTCTTTGGAACTGAGGAAAAGAAGAAGATGCTGACTCTGCTTACCAGCCAGAAGGCCACGTGCCTCATCTCCTTCAGGACTTACATTTAAACCTGGTTTTCAGAGACATCCTTTTTGTGGACAATGTTACACCTGAGCTGTGGACAAATAAGGGTGTTTCTGAGCAGGAATTTCAAACATCCTTCCATTTCCAGCCCACAGAGATAGAATCTGTTAAGGGTCGAAGGAAAATCAGCTACAGAATCGCCCCTCCTTCACACCACTCTGCTTTAACAAGGCAGAAAATCTTAAAAAGCAGGAAGAAAGCTGGGAACACGTGGACACTGTAGATGTTTGTGCACTGTGGCAACCACTGTTCCTGCAGTATCGGCACATTTCCTGCCACACTTGGGAGTTATTTCTTACTGAAATATTACTCCTTGAGAGAATGATACTGTTTTCATGTTCAGCTGACAAACTTGAGACAGTAAAAGATGATATATAAACATTAACATACAGTGGTAGCATAGAAACTACTTCCAGCCAATCTGCCAGAATCCAAGCTCCTGACTACCCTTTGATTTGGTGAAACTGTGTGGTAAGTAGGAATTCTTAGTGCTAGGTCTGCAACAGGAATTCTGTATTTAAATTGCACACCCTTCAAGATGTATCTGCTGGGACATCACCACAGACAAGAAGCATTAGGAGTGTGATGGCCTGTTTTTTTAACAGGGAAATAATTGCAAGGGACGTGATCAAAGTGCCTTACTGAACAAAAATGAAGACATTTGCACTAAAGCTGTTTAAAAGAAAAACAAAATTTTAATTTGCTTCTTGAAAGATAACAAGCCACTGCTTTGGTATTTTTTTTCCTGAAAGCTTCTATCTTACACCTAAAAAACCTTAAAGAAGAAAACTTAACTGAAACTCACCTGCACAGCCAGTGATTGTATGAACTGTCACTTTTACATCATCTACA
This sequence comes from Sclerurus mexicanus, assembly GCA_013396755.1. Taxonomy (NCBI): domain Eukaryota; kingdom Metazoa; phylum Chordata; class Aves; order Passeriformes; family Furnariidae; genus Sclerurus; species Sclerurus mexicanus. The sequence continues at coordinate 51,060 of VWZF01004054.1, forward strand.
TGGATTTAGTTGATCTTTTAGAAGAATCCTGAATGGAGTGAGACAGCCTGAAAACACAGATAGGAACACTACAAACCTGCAAGCCCACACCCTGCTCTGGTAATTCCTCTGCATCAATTAGACTGAAAACTGCAAGAGGATACTCAGTATTATCAAACTGCAAGTGATTGTGTGAATAACTGCAGAAAAGATCAAACCTTACTGGAATTACATCTGGGTTTATGGAGCCTTTTACATGGAAAAAATACTGCTTTTTCCAAAGCAATCCTGCCCCCATACTGAATCAGCCTCTGTTGCCAGGGGATGAGTTATTTTTCTGTGTCTGCAATGCCTTCAAGCACGAGCAGTGCCACTGAAGTATTTGAGACTGGCCCTTTCCCACTTGTGTCTCAAAGGGGGAAGGCTCTCAAAGGAAAGTGCCTATTAAAGATTAAGCATAAGCATGTGCTGCTGTGACTGAACCTCGGAAGATGGGATTGATCCACCCTGGATCTAAATCTGGATATCCCACTAGCTTCAGCAGGGCACAGCTGCAAGGAGCAGACTGTCCCACTGCAAGAGATCCAAGATCCATAACCCACTTAATGCGTCCTTACTGAAACACGGAGCTGGAATTCAGATGAATGAAGCTGATTTCCGAAGTGCTTGAAAGGACACTAAAATTATTACAAGGTTTCTCCTTTAAAAAGTCTTTCCTTATTGTGCAAGTTCTAAAATGTGATGTCCTTCTGGTTCATACCTTCTAGATTTTTTCAGTGTTGACTTAATACTGTTCTCCCTGTTTCTGATCACTTTATCAAGAGATGTCCATTGTCTTAAGGGCAAACTTAGGTCCAGAAAAGCTACTGATTTGGAACAAATAATTCAAGGAATTCATAGACTGAAACTATTCAGATAATTCTTGGGGTCTGAGTGCAATTTTTGACACAGCCTGGTGGTGTTGCATGCTTTGCTGGTTAGCTGTGTTAAATCCTGTTTGGGTAATGGGATCCGTGTCATGTAAAGTTCGGAAACGTTCGCTGAATAAACAAACACAATAAACAGATAAGTGCTACAAAAAGACTTAAATCTCCTTAGACACTGCAGAAGTTACATAACTGCCCTTATTGGGAGGATGTTTGTGTGGGGACAGCAAGAACAGTGAACCACAGCATTCTGTCACCTTCCTTTTATTGTCGTATCTCCACCCAGCCCCCCTGAGTACAGGGGAGGAATAGAAAGCATCTGCTTGCAAAGCCACATATTCCAAAGAAAATATTCCATTTCAGAAAACTAGTGGCAGGAGACTTCATACAAGTGTAGGATAATAAGGCAGAGCTCCCATCTTTTTCCTGCACAGCACCATTTAGTTAAGAAAATCCATGGAATCACTAAGGAATTTCTACTGTATCAAGTATTGCAAAGATTTCTGAAAAGGTACAGCAAAGGTAGGCAGAAGATGCAGGTTACAAACAACTCACAGAGAACAGAGGAGAGTTTATTACAGTGTCTTACAAGAGCTATTCTTCCCCTCACTCCTAAGAATTACTGTAGGAAGCCTGGATTTAAAGGCAACATGAAGTGGAACAGCTTTTTACACTGCACTGCTCTCCATGGGGAGATGGACCCTCTTCCCTATGCTCTAGTTCTCCATAGGTGCTTCCATATATAGTTTGCCAAAACAGCTCAAGAGGCTGGGTAAGTGCTAAGCCACTCCTGAAACAATCCACTCTTTCAGCCTTGGCCTTGGGGAAGAGAGTTGTGATCTCCATTCTGGCTTTCTAAGTTCACTTACAAGAGATATAAAGAGAAAACAAATGGGTTTGATAGACATAAGTGATTAGTACCAGTTTTCAGACTGAAACATATGGTACCACCACGTCACAGGGCCCTGTCTGATGTCCTGTCAAGGCTGGTCTAACTCAGATCAAATGTCCTTGTGAAAGCTGCAAGATGCCTCTTTGTCATGATGCACCTTCAAAGCAGATCCAGTGCTTGGGTCCTTCAGATGTTACAGGATTGCTCATGTTATGCAAATTCTAAACAGTTCTTTAAAACAAAAATAAAATTATATATATATATATACTTGCTGTGACAACTGAAAACAGTTAATTTCCTACCCATGGGTATTTAAACACAGAAATTTAAACAGCCTTCATTCCTGATCTCCTGGATCAGGATCCTTTCTACAGTTAACACTGGTTGTCCAACAGCAGCTCCCACTCCACATGAACACACACACTCCTACAGCAACAGGCACAGATGAAAACTTAAAAAAAAGATAAAATAACCAAGATGACAGGAAAAAACAATCTCACTTCAAGCAGCTTTATAATGCAGGAGTCTGATTAAAGTGGAGAGAGTAAAACAGGCAGCAAGACCGAGATGTGACAGTCATTTTACCTCTGCTCACATGACTGCATCGAAGGCACACCGATGACCTTTGAGCCAGTTCAGAAGCTGTCCTTCATCTGTGAAAGTTCAAGTCAATTGTGCTTTGAATAAATACTTCTCTGTAGTTACACCTGAACTGCTGCATTATATACTAGAAACACAGAAAAGTGTCCATGCACAGCCCCGAAGCACTCGGAGTTTAGCCCTTGCCAGGTATTCTCGTGGGTCACAGAGGTCGGAGGCATCACCAGCACACAGAGATGGCAGGCACACTCCCACAGAGACACAGCATCCAGAGCCCAGTGGCCAGATGGAGAACCAGCATGGAAGAAGGATGGAAAGCAAAACTTGCTTGTAGGAGTTCAGCACTCAAGGCTACAACTGCAGAACCCCCCACCTGCCAAGCTCCCAGCAGGAGCCTCTGCTAGGACAAGTTCCCTACTTGGAGTTCACGGCTGGATTCTAACAGGGCTCTTCAAGGGATAATTCAGAGAGCAGCTGAGCTGGTTGTTAGTCAGGGCCTTGTTCATTTAGGGTTGTCACCGTGTTCGTTCCTAAAAATCCCTCCCTTAAGCTTTAACAGAAAAAAAAAAAAAAACAAACTAAAAATCCAGTGCTGAAGACAGAGACCAGCAACTGAATTTGGTAAGGCTTTGGGCTGACTCTCAGTGGAGCACAGCACTGCTTGTAACCAATGGGCTTCCCAGTGCCCTCAGCACTCAGGACAACAAAAGCTGTACAGATCACAGCAACCCTGAGGTAATAAAAGTACAAAGGAAGAGATGCAATAAATGTGAGATACGTGTGATAATCTTGCCACCTAGAAGAGATTCTGAGGACACTCTTGCTAATTACACAACAGGAGCAGCAGTGGAAAAAAAATAAGAGTCAGTATATTTGTGGTTTTCCTCTGTTTTACACACAAACTCCCCTTAATTGGTATCTGTGCAGGCTTCCCTGCAGAACTGTCACTAGTGTTAAAAATCAGCTCTTTGTAGTCTGTCTTTCTGTGTGTACAAAGTGCAGTTGGAATTGATTTTCATCTCCCAAACTGGTTGCAGAAAGGAAAGTCTTCCTCTCCCTTCTGTCTAGGTCGCCCCATCCTAGTCCCCCTCCCTCCTAAGAAGTTCGTAAGAATGAAAAGCCCTATTTAAACATGATCAACTTGAGATTACTTTTGTCATCTTCTTCCAAAAAGAAAAACCCGAACAAAAAAGAAAAAAAAAAAAAAAGGTGAAAAACCCCCCAAAACACACAATCAACGTCTCACCCACCCCAAAAACAATAGTTCCATTTAAAAAAATAAATAAATAGTGTGTATATTTCATGCTGGAAAAAAAAAAGTCACAGAAAAGGATTCGTTTTTGGTTTTCCCTCCCCCGAACACGACACCAGGCATTTCCTCCCCCCTCCCCTGACGTAGACAGGATGGTACATTCGACCGGCAATGTGCATCTGTGTTGAAAATGAGCTTCTACTCCTGCACGGTCCCACATGCATCAGGGAGCATCCAGCTTAGCTGCTAAAGCAGAGCAAAGGCTTTCAGGTTTTGGGTATGGTCCCTGCCTGTTCCTTTGGTCCGTCTCTTTAAAGGCTCCTTTGCTGCTCCCAGGTCTCTGCTCTTGGGTGTCTCCGGTGAAACTCTGGTCCCTCCTCACTGCAGCTTCGTTCCCAGCTTGCGCTGTCTGTTCCTGCAAGGGCAACCAACACGGGGCACGGGTGAGACAGGGGACACCACTCCCACCGGTGACAAAACCCACCAAACCAGTGGGAAAACACGGGAGGATTAAAGGAAGCTCCTGCTTAGCCCCACACAAAGCTAAAGCTGTGCCTGCCACACCTTACAGGGAGGTCAGCCCTTCCCGCTCCTCCCAGTCCCAAATCCACCCCATCTGCACATCATCATAAACAACTGCTTGCAGAAACCACGGGCCAGGGAGCTGAAACATGACTGATATGACACATTCTTAAAGCTCACACTGCCCAGACTCACCTCTCAGATGCAGTGGTTACCCCTCAGCTGGGTATTTCTCTGGGCTATTCCACCCACGGCAGTGGCCACGTATCAGGAAATTAATTAATAACTGCATCTAACGAGTCAAACCAGCAACAGGTCCTCCACCCCCCAAGAGAACTTACCTTGCTTCTGCTCTCGTGACTGTGTACTCAAACCACAGGATGTTGGGAATGAGGCTGGTGTCTCGGATTAAAAAGAACTCTGAAATTGGCCTGAAAACAGACAAGGTGGTGCAAAGGGGGAAATAATTAGGCTCTCTCCATCATGGTTTTGATTTTTAAAAACAAACAAAAACCCAATCAAAACAAACAATCAAAAACAAGCACAAAACATACTCCAGAATTAACAGTATTGTTTTATCACTTCAGGCTGGGAAAAGGATTCTTTGTCACATTTAATCAAACAACTTTTTTTTTTCCCTTTCCTTATACAGTATTTCCACACTATATTACATGTAAGCGGCTTTGCAATTTTACTAGGCCATTAGACATTCATTAAGAAAGGTCTGTTCTGCTTGCAAAGCTCCTCCAGCACTCTGCCACACCTCAGCTTTAGCAGGGCTTTACAAATGCAGCAGATGATTAAATTCCCTCTCTTCCCCACCCTTATCAGGGACATATGATCCTTTGTATAAGCATGCACAAGAAAACATGGAGGAACAAGTAGGTTACACAACAGTGAGTATGCAAAACTGGGACAGAGCCCAGGAATCCTCATTCCTAACATCTGTACCAAGCCTGCAGAGAATCAAGAGCCTTACCACGCAGCTATCCTCGGGAAGAGAGGAGTTAGGATCTCTTGTGTGAAGGCAAACCAGGCTATAGCCATAATGCTTCCTGCCACACCTCCGTATAGGACTTGGCTCCAGGTGTGGTAAAGCAAATAAACCCTGCAGTGGAAGAGAAGAGTCACCAGGCAAGCTCAAAAGCAACAGGAGGCAGGACTCATCGGACCCACAGATGCTCCGAGTGAGTTATCCTCCAGATGTTAACAGTGCAAATCTTTTTTCAATAAAAAGCTGGCTAAAATAGCGTGGAAAAACCTGGGAAAACTCTTCCCTGTTGCAGCAGTTTCAGCTTAGAGCACTTCTAGCTCGAGCTTTACTCAATAACCCTCCACATTCTTCTTCATGTATCTTTGGATCAGCTGTAGAACTGTTACTGGTGGTTCCCACAAGAGACTTTTCCAAAGCCAGTAACAGGACAAGCCACCTCCAAGCCACCTAAGCTGGAGTTTAAAGACTTTTAAGAGCATGGACAGCATTTCTGTGGTGGTTTTGGTGCGCTCCAGCGTGACAGGCACCAAGGCTGCACAGTCAGTGTGCTCACTGGCACTGCAGCCGCTCAGAGAGCTGCACTGTTTGCCTCTTATCTGTGTGCACGAGCTACATTCAAAATTCTTTTCACCCATAGATCATAAAGCCATTATGATCATCTTATCTGACCCTCTGCCTAGCACAGGCCACTTGATTTCCTCTAATCTTTTTTTTCTAAATTTCTAGACTACATACCTCTTATGAATTTAAAATAATCAGTAATAAGGGATCAGCTGTAGTGTACAGTCAACTGTGCCAACAGGTAATTGCTTTCCTGTGAAAAATACAGCCCTATTCCTAGCTTGAATTTGTCTGTTTTCCAGTCACTGGAGCTCACTTTATATTTATGTGTGTGCACATACAATTTTTTTTAAATCTACTAAAGGGAAAAAAAAAACAAAAACCCATGATCAAAGTTTTGTTTTCTTTCTTCATCTTAATACAAAACTTGCAAGTCAAACAGCTAGAAATGTTTTGATTAACTAATGCTCAAGCAAAACAATCAGACTGATCAACTGGAGCAATCCACATGCTGCAGATGCTGCTGTGCCAAGGCATGGAGCAATAATTCCACCATTTGTGCTGGAAAGAGGGCGAGGTGGCGAGGCTGGAGCGTGGGAATGGAGCCCCTGGGGAACTGGGACAAGCTCAGCCGATGTGGGGGTTTTATAAAAGCACCTTTGCTTATTGGAAGGGTCTCATGCTCCGACTTGCACAGCACGGGTTGGAAAAGCAGGATAAGGAATGAGGGGGCTGCTGGCTGTGAGAGGCCACGGGGCTGTATGAGAGCATAAGACAAAGAGTTGCTCCATACCTACTATATGAGACTAGCAAAGCCACTGTGACGAGGCAGATGGACAGCACATGTCGCCATAGTAAATCCAGAAACCTCGCATTGTTTGTTTGGTGCATTCTGAAAGAGATGGAGAGCCATTAGCACGGGGCAGGGAGCTGGGCAGGCCTCGCCTCTGCCCTCGCTCCCTCGGGGACCCTGGCAGAGCCCTTCTCCAGTGGGGCCACGGGCAGCTCGATCCCATCCCAGCAGCCATCTGTCCCACGGGCAGCAGCTGAAGAGCAGCCAGAGAGCTTAACAGGGACTGCTGTGATGGAAGGCAGAATGCTCAGAATTACTGCAGCTGATGTGAGGCACATGCTCGGCATATGCAAGAGAGCCAAGGCAGCAGAGTCCCTGCATCACCCACAGAGCCAGGAGGGGCTGGGAGCTCTGCCTTGCTCCACACGTGGAGCCACAAGGCAGGGCCATGCCCAGGCAAGAACCTCAGAAAAGCACAGCACAGCATGTAAACCCAGTCCCTGGAGAGGGAGGCGAGCTAAAAGTCATGCAAGTGGACAGGTGTTACCTAAAAGGCTGGAGACAACCCCACTGACAAACTGAGGAGACCCAGGAGAAAGCAGCCCTTCTTTCCTCCTCCCTATTCCCCCCTCTTCCCTCACACTGGGGGACCATCACAGCTTAGAAAAAACAAACCCACACTCTCCTGTTTTCAGCCTCGGTAACTCCAGCCCTACATTCAGATGGACACACACATGCTCCATCCCCCTGGGCCACAGTAAACTGCTCAGGGCCTTGGATTTAATTCCACCATCCCACTCCAGTAGCACCCAGCAAGGGAGACACCTATTTCAGGTGTTTCAACATACTAACAGCCAAAACCTGACGTGGAACTTTTACCTTAAATAAAGGAACAGAAAGGAATAGACAGAGAAAAACCACATGAACTGGGAGTGGCTGGACGGCATCCCATATTTTGTGGTCACTGTTGAGTGGGTTTCTGGGAAGAGAAGAAGAAAGAGTATGGTCAAGGTCTACTCTGTACACAGCAGCTGGAACACTGCAGATGTGAAGCCAGAACACTCTGCTGGAATATGTGCACACAGTTCACAGGACACATCCCTGCCCAGACCAGCCTTCTCACATCCAAAACCAACACGAGGCAAAGGGCAAAATCCCCTCCGACCCCTCACAGTCAGCATCCCACTCAAAACTGCAGACACCACACCAGCCTGGTCCATTCCCTACCTTCACACGGCCGAGGCTCCCGGATTACATTTTTTATTAACCAGTTCACTCCCTCGTTGAACACCAGCCCTCCCAAGAAAGAGATCTGTGAAGGCAAGACAGCTGTGTCACCCCCTCCACAAGATCCTCCTACTTACCAGGCGCTCTCTGTTGACAAAAGCCCAAACATAATGTCCCTAATTTTCTTTTTTGACTACTAGAGTTGAAACCAACGGCATCCAAATGCTCTAGCCGAGGAAGAAAAGCATTTCTTTTTCAGCTCACTTTGGGCATTTGGCAACACGTTGTGCATCTGCAGCTTTTCAGCGGCTGATACGTGGAAAGAGACACAAATGACATGGGACAGCACTTCTGCCAGGACACTTCCACCAGCAAGGGCAGGAAGTGACATCTTCTAACAGGGCAGGTTTTTTGGGGGTTGGCTTTTCCCCATGACCAACAGGGGGAGTGCAGACACTGTTATTTGGGCAAACAGCTTAAAATAAAGGTGACTGTTTAGGCTTTCTGGCTTTTCCCTCTATATTTTCATCTTGAAGTTGCTGTCTTCAGTTTAAAATGGATTGCCATCTGAGCTAAGCCAGACTGGTAGCATTTATTTTTACTCTTTAATTCCACAGTCCATACACCTCCCCTAAATTAGTCCTGCTGCTGGGATCAAATTCCCAGCTGGTGATGACACTCTGCCTCCCTAACACTCAGTCCCACTGCAGATGATGAAGGAATTTTTCACTCCACATGCTGAAACACGGGTCAGGCTGCTGCAGGTCAGGCAGTGTCTCTCTCCAGCCCAATGGTGACTCCCCACGTGAAGAACTGGGCACCAACCTCGACATTTATCTCCTTACCAACACTAACAATCCCTGTATAAACCTATAAATCTGTGCAATAGTTACTCTGGCTCAGTCTCTCTTTTGGGTCAACAAGAAACCTTCACGTTACCAATACTTAACAGCTGCCTTTCTGAGTTGGAAGTCCCATTCCCAGGTCCCTCAAGCCACTGGTTCCCATGACACCATGGCCCTGTATTAGAAATCTGCTGTCAAAACCCTTTCAGTGGCCCCTGTTTTATCTGTTTACTGAGGGTAAATGTTACAAGAGGTTTATACAGAATTTATCCATGACACTGATTCCCAACTACCCCAGAGCAGATAGAAAGCATTATGTATTAGAAGAATTTGGACAGAAGAAAGCCTCTTCTGTCCCTGGTATGCAATTCACAGTTGAGAAACAGCCTTTAAAGACAGATTCGCTCCCTTGGGAAGCTGTAGGTTTTATTTTGTATCCCCTTTTCCATCTCAGTAGTTCAAAGAAAGTACATCCTCCTGAGTTACACACACCATTTCCTGCATATGCTGCCCAGCTTGCAGGAACCTACCGGTGCTATGATCCTACTGGATCTTGGGAGTGTTCCCACTCTGCAAACAGCATTCTTTACTTCCTCAGACATCTCCCTCAATGGGTTTGGACAGATAATGTACAAAACACACCACAGAGCAACAGAGAAGTCAGCAAAGGCTGAGCAGCCTTTTAACCTGGTGCTAAGTGTCTCCTGCTGTTCTCTGCCAGGGAGATGCCTTACCTAAGCTTACACTTGAAAGAGAGAAAAACAAGTGTGAACACAGGAGCACCAGGTGACAAAGGGAAAGGCTTTTGTCATAAGGACAGGCTGGGAAGGGAGAGGAGGACTCACCGTGTGAAGCTCTCTCTTGAATATGATGAGTGTTACAAAGCCAACAATAATGAATATTGGACCAAGACTCAAATAAGCTAAAAGCTGACCAGAGAAATCACCTGGGGAAACAAACAAGAGACACAAATCAGTTTGAACTTCACAGGCACTTTGCCACCAGAGCATGGCTCAGTGGGAGCCCTGGACCACTGGGAGCAGAGGGGCAAATTCAGCACTGCAGCAAGTGACCAGAGGGGCCGAGGCAAGGAGACAGCAGTGCTCACATGCTGACTCAAAATCAGGGAGCAGAGGAGCCTGGCACCCTTCAGCAGAGACTACTGCCACCCAGTCTACAACAGTGACCGCGGGAGTGGACCCAGAGTCACTTTAATCCAACATAAGCACAGGCTGCTGCAAAAGAGGCAGCATCTTTCCCTCCCCCTCATTCATTTTGCCTCCCTATGCCAGCAATTACCAGCAAACACTCCCCAAACATATCCTTTCCCACTCCCTTACTAAAATGGGTTAGTTTTCAGCTGGATCAGCTTCCTAATCCGTCTCACCACGTGTCTGCACGAACACTAGCATTAGCAAAACGAGGAGGAAATAAATAGCTAAACATAGCAGGAGATAACAGGGAAATAAAGAGACTTTGCCTTTTTAACCAGTAGCCCACTTGTATCACACAAAAGGGGCTTTGAGCCTCCAGCCCAAATAACCGATGGTCTAGTTGTCCCCTAGGGAGAATCAGGGAGCAGCAAGAAGTCATAAGATCCCTCAAAACCCTTATCCTGGACTACCCCAGCCACCGAAGTGGGCAGTGAAGAGCAGCTGTGCATTTGGATCCAAGTTTCTCTTGCCTCTGTTCCCAGAAAGGGGACACACACACAGAAGCATTTTGAGAGAAGACGGCAGCATAAATTCCAAGGAAACAAAAAGCCAGAGTCATTTTGCTCCAAGATCAGCAATTCAAATCAGAAGAGTGAGAACGTCTGCCCAAGAATCTTTAAAGACAAGTCACCACAAACCCACCGTAAGAACCCAGTGAGCAAGCAGAGAGATGGGTACTTGGTGTGTTGGTTCTCAGAGACCAGATCCTCTCCATCCCATCACTAAAGGACCAGCCCCCACATAGATTTATCCTTCCTCTCTCCTCTCAGAAGGAAACAGGATGCCTCTGCAAGGCTGAGCATTGGACTCATTCCTAGATCAATTCCACTGCAAGATATTGAGTCTCCCCAGCCCACGCACCCACATTTTCAAGCAGCACTTGGCAAAAAGGACTTTAACCTCAGCCTCTGAGTGCTGGAACCGATAAAGAACCTGCTGCCCTGCTACAGCAAAGTTCATGCTGCTGATGGTATTGCCACATAGCTGTGGTTACACCAGGCACAGCACGTGGAAACCCCTGGAATCCCAGGCTCTGGGTTAGATTTGGGAACCAGCAACATCAGCAGCAGGGATTGCTAGCAGGAGTTTTAGTCTGCACCGGTGAAATTAGGAAGATTTGAAGGGCAAAGCCCCCAAGCACGCTGCGTTTTCAGTGAAGTGAGGTTCTATTTTGGTTTTAACCTGAAAAGCGTTGGAAGACTCTCTGAATTTGAAACTTTTCCTGCACCATATGGCAGGTTTGCCTCACATCAGGTGGGTTCCAAATGCTCCCAAAGCAGAACAGCAATGGATTGTGGTAACATAAAGGGAATGTAAGTGACAGGATCAGTTACCTGGCAATAGAAGAATCAAGCAAGCCCCTTATGGTTTTACATAAATCAGAAACTCTCAACAAAATGAATCCTGTCTTCAAGGAATTCATGAGAAGAAGCATCAAACTACCCTGAAAGCCTTAGAAATCCTTTCCAATAGTCTCGCTTCCAGCATTACCAGCTGAAGACAGCTCATCATCCAGGAATCACCATGTTTCAGATCATTCACTGTTCATCCACAGTACATAAATGCTCAGTGCTTCCAGACTAAAAGCTGCAATTTTGTCAAGTAGAAACCAAACCAGATTATTTATCTTCTTGAGGGGTTCTATTTCTTGTGCAGATGGTGGAAGAACACTTAAGCAAGTAGCCTTTTAATTTAAATAGGATCAGCAGTACCAAATTCAAGATCCTCTGTTATGTTGCATGATAATGTTCCATATAAACCAAAGCACCCAGACTTCACGGGCACACATTGATTCTGCACACCTGCCCCTCCAGCTCTGCCTGGCTGGAGGAAACACCATGGACAACTGGGAAAACGGGAAGATTCCCTGTCATTCTGGAGAGAAAAGGGTTGGCCACATTTCTCCCCTTACAGAATTCATCCGGTGGGAGAAGAAGAGATCCAGAAAGCCCCAGAGTGGGACCTGAGTGGAGAACCAGAAACCATCACTCCCAGATGCTGCCTGCAGGCACCAAGTCCTTTATCAACCCTACCACAAAAGCTCCTCAGACATTTCAGCTGTCCATTTAGAACAGAGAGCATTAATTACATTTCATACTGCTGTAGCTGACAGCAAGTAAAGAGTCACATTCTGAAACCCACTTTTTCTGGGGGAGGAGGCAGATAAATAGCTGAGCAGAAACCGAAGGAGCTGCTCCAGGAGCCCACTAATGCCTCGCTGGATCAGCAGCTCAGGGCAGAGCTGCACCAACTAAACCAGCTCCAAAATGAGTGGAAATCCCCAGTGAAGGAGGCAAAGCCAGCTCTGAGAGAGAGGAGGCCAGCACTGATCACCGCTCAGAGCTCTGGGGGCCTCCGAGCCTGGTTACTGATGTCACTCCCATCTCCTCTCACGCACCAGTGCGCTCCCAGACCTATTCCCAGGGAAAGGAGACGTGCAGGAGAGCCATGGTTTGAAGTCCAGGCAGATCTAGCAAGCAGCACTCCCCTCCTTTTTTTTTATAAAAATTAATTTTCCTTTATTTTACTAAGCTTGGGAATTTTAAAGCAACTCCTCCAACCGGTAAGCACAGAGACAAAACCTCTGCAAAAATGCAAAAGGAGAATTTATTTAATATATACCTTGGGTTTTGTTTAAATTCTGCCTTTTTTTTTTTTTTTAAAGTCCAGCCTTCCCTGGACATCCTCTGGAGCTCCAAAAGCAAAAATCAAGAAGGCAATAGCTCATTTTTGGGCAGCCAAGAGATAAGTACGTGCAGCTCTATACATAGCTCAGACACAGGCTATTTTTTCAGCCTTCATTCAGCATCTACTTCTGCTCCAATTCAACATTTTACCCAGCATTCTTTCGGTGGAAATATCCGAGCTTCACCACATCAGCTTAACCTGTATAGGATGTAAAAAATGTGAATCCACAGCCCCCAAACCACATCCTACCACAAGATTGAGCTTTGCCACCACCACTTCCTACTGAAGCATCCATTTGTGGCCCCGCTGCTGGTCGTGTGCTCCCGGCCAAGCGAACGTGTGCAAGTTGCACAGACAACACGGGCATTTGCAGCCCTAAATATTCATGATACAAGAGAGTCACTTCCTCAGCTTCCACAAGAGCTGTGGGACAGCAAAAATACCTTCAGGGGCCTTTGAATTACGGCATAAAGGCAGGAATCCGACTTAACTTCTGCGGGGAGATTAAACATAAACCTCTGCATTAAAAAGCAGCCAAACAAGAGTGGGATCTTCTTCTTCTTCTTCCAAGAGATACTGCTTAGCTATGGAATGAGCCCTGACTTGTGAGCTCCCACCCTGCACAGAGTCACAGGAGGGTTATCAGAACAAACATCCCTATAGGAACAGCACAAGAACTGCTGAGCCAAAGTGCACACACAGCACCAGCACCTCTGTCCTGATGCAGTTCTTCACCCACAGGTTGATTCTGCACACCTGCCCCTCCAGCTCTGCCTGGCTGGAGGAAACAACCTGGACAACTGGGAAAATGGGAAGATTCCCTGCCATTCTGCAGGGAAAAGGTTTGGCCAGGTTTCTCTCCTTAAGGGATTTATCCAGTGTGAGAAGAGGAGGTCCAGAAAGTCCCAGAGCTTTAAGAATCGCAGCTGCCCTGAAGAGAGGAAGCTTTTTTCCTTTCTCCAAATAATAATAAAAAACCCAAACAAACCAGGAACTCAGTGTTTCTGCAGTGAAACTCACCCTACAGACAGGAAGTTCCTGAAGATGAGTTTTAAGCCTGCAGCACAAAGTCATCCCATGCAAAGCAATGAATACGGGAAAAAACAACCCTAATTATACACACGACATGACAGGATTTAGTCCAGTTGTTATCAAACAAAACCCCTCAGACTCAGTGTGAGCCAATACCTTCAGAGTAGCATCCAATGCTCTGCAGCAGTGAAAAAAGCAAGAAGAACATTTTCAAGAGAAAACCAGAAGTTACTGTTACAGCACGACAAAAATTTATTGTGCAATTCTGGTGTCACAGCTCAAAAGGGAGAGTACACACAGGAAAGGCAAATAGAAAGGGGGCAAAGACAAGTGCGTGGCAGCAGCCATTGAAATCACTCATTTTCAGCTGGAAAAGGAAAACAGAGGATGTAACAGTTCCATAAAGGCATGAATTATATGGAGAAATGGGCAGCAAACAATTGCTACCTCTCACTGCACATGAGAAAGAGAGTGCTTGATGAAATTACTGAGAAGTGGACTTAAAACCAAAAAAGAAACAACAAGCACATTAAGCTGCAAAGCTCAGTGCCAAGGATCTGTGAGATCCAAAGCCAAAATGGATTCAAAGAGCAATCAGACATACAGCTTTTATACATCCATCAAAGGACTTCACAGTCCTGATGCAATCACCAGCTCATTACTGGAAGGACATACAGAAGAAGGATTATTCCTGCCTACCTGCCAGGACCCAGCACTGCCAGATACCATTCCTTGGTCTCACCAAAGTGCAGTTGCTGATATGAAAAGCTCCAGGATCAAAAAACTCTGAAGGCAGTACCAGGATGATATTTTTCCAGGCTGTCCTCTGTTTTAGCACACTCAAGCAGCACTGCCATGGCTGGTTCCTTCTCCCTGTGTTTGATCCTGACATTCCCTAAGGGTAGCACTCCAGTCAGGTCTCCAAGATCCCATTCCTCAGAGCAGTTATTACCACAGTGTTCATCCACCGTTTCTCATTTACCTCGCTCAAAGTAGACGCTGCAGGAAGCCCTGGAGAGCTGTGCAGCCACACAAGCAGCAAAGGTGGGTTCGGGGAATCACTATTGACAAGGAAACATTAGATCAGGGCAGGGAGGACGAGCGCCCTTCTGAGGACAACCTCTCCCCATCTACACGAAACAGCCCCAAACCAGGCTCTGTGTGGCAGGCACAAATGAGCAGTGACAGCTTTTTAGCCGGCCGCAGCGAGCGGGACCGTCACTGGTGGCAGATGAAAGCTGGGGTGGCAGCAGTTCTGTGCTGGAAGTCTTTACAGAGCTGAGATTTGAAGAGCTGGTTGCCACAGCGGCTCCGCAGCCCCGGGCTCAGCCAAGAGCCAGAGCTGTTTGCCACACGGCAGTGCATGACATGCCAAGACAGCTTAATAATTTATGGTGGTAAAAGCAGGATCTATTTCTCGTTCTGATCCTCTCAGCAGCACAAGGCTACATTAACTCCACGGTGCTGAGCACGCTGCCAACATCCCCCTTTTATAAATATACATTATCTAGAAGCTTTATGGACCTGGACTTAAGCTGTACAAAGGCTGAACGTAAACAGCTTTCTAAATAAAGTCAGAGCACTTTCCCCAAACCCAGGCAAAAGCATCAGACCTCCCATCTTAGTGCAAGTCATTTTTTCAGACCCAAATGTTGTCTACCCAGACTTCAGTAAAGCCTTTGACACCCTTTCTCCTGGAGAACACCCATGGCTTGGAGGGGTGCACTGTTCAGTGGGGAACAAACTGGCTGATGGCTGGGCCCAGGGTGGTGGGGAATGGAGCTAAATCCAGCAACACCCCTAAACCCAGGGCATTCCTCAGGGCTCAGTACTGGGGCAGGTTCTGTTTAATACCTTTATCTCGACAGGGGATCAAGAGCACCCTGAGCCAGTTCACAGATGACACCAAGTTGGGCAGGAATGTCGATCTGCAGGAAGGCTGGAAGGCTGTGCAGAGGGATCTGGACGGGCTGGATCCATGGGCTGAGGCACATTGTATGAGGCTCAACAAGGCTGGATCCTGCACCTGGGTCACAACAACCCCATGGAATGCTCCAGGCTGGGGGAAGAGTGGCTGGGAAGATGAGAAAAGACCTGGGAATGCCAGTGACAGTGGCTGAATGTGAGCCCAGGTGTGTCCAGGTGGGCAAGAGGCCAAGGGCCCCTGGACTGTCCCAGCCCCAGGGCAGTGACCATCCCCTGTGCTGGGCACTGGTGAGGCACCACCTCCAATCCTGGGGTCAGTTTTGGGCTCCTCACAACAAGATGTTGAGGGGCTGGAGCGTGTTCAGGGAAGGGAATGGGGCTGGGGAAGGGCCTGGAGAACCAGTAGCAGATGAGGGAGCTGGGGGGACTCAGCCTGGAGAAAAGGAGGCTCAGGGGGGACCTTCTGGCTCTGCACTTCCTGAAGGGACGTTGGAGCCAGGTGGGGGTCGGACTCTGCTCCCAGGGAACAGGGACAGGACAAGAGGAAACGCCCTCAAGTTGCACAAGAAAGGTTTAAGTTGGCTGTTGGGAAAAATTTCTTCATGGAAAAGGTTGTTCAGCCCTGGCACAGCTGCCCAGGGCAGTGGTGGAGTCCCCATCTCTGGAGGAATCTAAAAGCCGTGTGGATGTGGCACTTGGGGACATGGGACAGTGGTGGGACTGGCCGTGCTGGGGGAATGGTTTGACTCAGTGGTCTTAAAGGTCTTTTCCAACCTAAACAATTCTATAAAAATAAATTTAGAAACTTTTGTACCTCCAGCTGTTTTAATGCTCTAGCCCTTTGTCTCCACTTTATAGGCCTTCCATAATTATGTTTTATCCAAGACAAACACAGCGTCCACCCCCTCCACACACAACCCTCATGTCAGTGGTGACTTACCCCTCCACACAATCCTCTCCTCCCTTTGCCTGTACAAGAGCTCTCAACGCAGAGAGAAAATGAACCGAGTTATGTCACACGGTTCAGGGTCTGACAGATAACCCCTGTGCAACAACTTCCACCACCTGCATTTCCCAAACCAATGCAACAAATGGAGCACAGGGCACTCTGTGTACACTGGCAGGTTCAGATAAAGAGGCGAGATACAAAGATGAATGTATCAGTCCTACTGGGAAAATTATTCCTGATGTCCCCCCAGACTGTCCCATTAATATATTTGAGAAGGGACATAGCAGAAGAGTGTACAGGGTGAAGGAAAATGCAAGACAGAAAAGGAAATGCCAATACTTCACATAAAGTATCTCATAAAACCACAAAACAGCCGTGAGAGGGAGGGCCAAGAAATAATGCCTCTCCAGTGCCAGATCTTTTCAGTGCTGTCACATTTCGAGTCTCCTGGCTAAATGGGCACTTTCAACCCAGAAGATCCCTAAGCACTTTAGAAGCTTTAGGAATTGCACCACTGAGAGGAGCTTTCACAAGGAACTAAAGTCCAGCTGTTGAAACAGGACATACAGCAACACTTCAGGGCAAGTTAGAGACTCTGGGAGAACTGCAAATACTGACAACAGCATTTGGATTTTGAGCAGACGCTCAATACTAATACTTTGTTTTGCTATTACCTACAAGCACCCAGAACCAGCAGAGCACAAAGCACCTGAAGAGGAGCTCCAAAGCACCACAGTTACTGATGAGACACCACTTATGCTGCTGCTGTCTGAACACAGACCCATTTGCTCTGGCTCACTGGCAGGGCAGGGATTCACCCCACCACCACCTGGCTCAGGCAGCTGCTGCTGTGCAGCACCACAGGGATACGGGGGCACAGCACCTTTGTGGGTCACACCAGTCCCAGGTGCAACAGCCCATCCTGCTCTCAGGACCCAAATCCCCCTTACCAAGAGCTGAGCTGCAGGACAGCCTGTGCCTGGAGTGCTCGGGGCATTCCCTGAGCCCTGCCTGACTGAGGTGCTGCCAGAAAGGCCACCAAACCCACCCAGCAGCCAAACCCATCTCGGGGACACGGCCACAGTGCCACCCCTACTGCCAGCACAGCCACCAGACCCACCCGGGGACAGGGACACCCCCGGTGCCAGCACAGCCACCAAACCCACCCGGGGACAGGGACACCCCCGGTGCCAGCACAGCCACCAAACCCACCCGGGGACAGGGACACCCCCGGTGCCAGCACAGCCACCAAACCCACCCGGGGACAGGGACACCCCCGGTCCCAGCACAGCCACCAAACCCACCCGGGGACAGGGACACCCCCGGTGCCAGCACAGCCACCAAACCCACCCGGGGACAGGGACACCCCCGGTGCCAGCACAGCCACCAAACCCACCCGGGGACAGGGACACCCCCGGTGCCAGCACAGCCACCAAACCCACCCGGGGACAGGGACACCCCCGGTGCCAGCACAGCCACCAAACCCACCCGGGGACAGGGACACCCCCGGTGCCAGCACAGCCACCAAACCCACCCGGGGACAGGGACACCCCCGGTGCCAGCACAGCCACCAAACCCACCCGGGGACAGGGACACCCCCGGTGCCAGCACAGCCACCAAACCCACCCGGGGACAGGGACACCCCCGGTGCCAGCACAGCCACCAAACCCACCCGGGGACAGGGACACCCCCGGTGCCAGCACAGCCACCAAACCCACCCGGGGACAGGGACACCCCCGGTGCCAGCACAGCCNGGCCAGCCCCGCGCCGCCCAATTAAACACCCGTCCCGGGCAGCGCCGCAGCCAATCGGCTGCCGGCACCGCCGCCCAGCAGGGGGCGGGCGCAGCGCGCGGAGCAGCCAATCGGGAGAAAGGCGGGCGGCATCTCGCCCCGCCATTGGCCAGAGGGGCGGTGCGGATTAGCCAATCGCCGGCGGGCGCTGGCGGCAGCTCTCAGCCAATCAGCGGCCGCGCTGGCGCGGCGGGAGCGGGGCGCTGAGGGAGGGGCTCGGCGGGAAAGATGGCTGGGCTGGGCCGGGCTGCCCTCACAGGTCTTACAGCCCTACAGCCCTCACACACCGGCGGGAACGGCCGCAGGTCCACTCACAGCCCTCACACCGCCGGCAGGGACAGCCCGCGGCACCCGGGCTGGAGTCCCCTCACGTCCCCAGGGAACAGCCAGGGCTCCCCTTACACCCAGGCGGGAGCAGCCAGAGCATCCCCACAGCCCTCACGGCCCCGGCGGGAACAGCCACAGGTCCCCTCACACCCGGGCGGGAACAGCCCAGGGGACCCGGGCTGGATNCAATAAAATGGCCCAGCAGGGCTCCCCTCACGTCCCTCACAACCCTCGCCCGGCTCCCCTCACACCTCACCCTGCCGCCTCCCCAGTCGCTGTTTAAACAAAACGAAACAAAAAAAAGCACATTGAAAAATACCTGTTTTTAAGTTCATTTACCAGGGTATTACTACAGACTGCTCCGCGTGACTGTGTTACCTGAGCACGGTTCTCGCCCCACACAGGGGGGACTCACTGGTAAGGTCCAAGCTCTGTTGAAAATACATATTTATTTGGGGGGGTTAATATAACACTAGGAAAAAGATGGATTTTTATAACCAGGTGCAGTTCTGTAAAGGACGAGCAGCTCCCACGTGAAAATAAAAGGCTGGAATAAAGTCATGAATCACAGAAAGGTTGGGGTTGGAAGGGACCTTAAGGATCATCTCATTCCTGCCATGGGCAGGGACACCTCCCACTAGACAAGGATGAAGAATTCCTTCCCAATATCTAAGCCCTGGCAGAAAATCAGGTTCATCCCTTAAAGGTTCTGCAAAGGCCAGGCAACACCTGGTCCAGGTGATACCTTTTTTATTTTCTTTCCCAAATACCTTTAACTACTGAAATCACCCTCTTTGAAGACTAAGCCGAAGGGATATTCCCATATGTGACCCCAGAGGTAAAACTTACCTGAGCAGAAGCAGAACACACACAGGTGCACAAAGCAGCATTGCCCAGAAAAGCTTTCAGAAGGCAAATCCACCTTCAGACCAAACCACCAAAGTTAATTCAATTTAAAAAATCAGAACTTACAGAAAAATAAATATGCAAGAACACTGCAAGAAGTGATAAGCACAGGCAGGGGGCTGCCTTCAATTTGTGTCAGGAAAGCACATGGACCAGGATTTCTGTCCCTTAGAGTAAGATCTCAGAATGGGGAGAAATCTCCTCTTCCTGCAGTTGTAATATACCTGCTTCAATTATGATTGTGTCCCATTAAATTCAACAGGCTCTTCAAAGTGGCACTCTCCCTGGCATTGCGAGAAGAAAAACAGCATTCAAGTCTTATTATTTGGAAAGAAAGAGCAAATATTTAGTGCAGGAGCTCAGTTCAGTGCAGCAGACTGCTACGAGCGAGCGTGAGTGATTTACTGCTTTCATTATTCAAGTTAAATAAATCTCCTCCTTTCCAAGCTATTGAATGTAGAGTTATGCTGGCAGAGTGGATTACATTTGATCTATGTACCATGACAAGTACTGAAAATTGTGGGCTTCATTGCTGTATTCACCCACTCCTTCCTGAACAGGAGAAAAAAAGTGTCAATACACGAGCAGCCTTTGCTCTGCTCCTCAGCATAAGAAAGCACAGAGCTGCTCCTGAGCTGTAATGAGTGTGGAGTCTGACTCCATGGAAACTGACAGAAACTCCTTTTAACTCTTTCAACTAATCATCAGGGTGTGGCGCCAGACAAAAATTTTCCTATTCATGAGCGTTTTATTTGCATACATCAGAGTTCATGACAGGCTTGCATTAATGCCAACAGAGGCTCGTTTCTTATTTTTAAGCGTAGGGATGAAATTTTAATCGCTGTGGAAGAAACAGCCTGTCTGATTCAGTCTGGTTTCTGTACAGTTTGAAAATGAAAGTATTTAAATCTACTGTAATTGCTTCAGAGGAGCGAGAAGATGAGTTTCCTGCATTGCTGAGCAGATGGGCGGCTCTGATACCAACCCACAGGCTTTGCTCTGGGTTTCTCTCACACAGTTTGGGAGGCCGATAAGTGCTGTTAGAACTTAGACAATGTTTAAGAGGTTCTGCTCCTCACTGGGATTCCTGTTATCACTTCATCACAGCCTGCAACCCTACACACACCACACCCCAACACAGCCAAACCACCGCATAAAAATCTGAAAAATGAAACCCCACGGTTTCCAACCCCTGCTCAAAGCACAAGGAGCTGTTTTGTTTATTTCACAGCCTGCTTAGTCTATGTTGTTGTCTCTCGACCCATGGAGAACTCCCCATGCAAACAAACCCTTTAAGTTTACATTTAAACCCTGTAAGTTCATAATTTCAACTCTAGGGAGAGCAAACCTTGTTCTATACCATCACTATCACCAAAGGTGTCACCACAACTGTCACCTAAATCAGAAACCAAAGACTAAGTTTCTAGCACATGTTGCCAGGAAATTTAGAAACAAAAACCACAATCAATGAAGGAAAGTTTTATTTGACTTGTAATGCCCACATCCTAAGATTAAAGGTATTAAAAAAAAATTAGCTGCAAAGAGGAAGATAGAAGCAAAACAACAACAGACTTTTACACCTTTAGGAAATCAAGAAAAAAAATAGGCACAGGTTTACATTCATTAGTTTGATATGGCAGAGGAATGTTCTACTGAAGAGGGGTAAATAAAATCCTGCTTTCCCACATCCCTGTATGAGACAGCACAAGTCATGCTCTTCAAAGACACACTGATCTTGTAGATACAAGGCAGATTTTTCCTCACTTTTTTTTATTAATGTGTTTTAAAGATCATAAAGACCCTCCTAAAGCCATTTGGCATAGTCTCTACATAATACTAAAGTACTGAGTATGTACTTTAACCACTGGTGAAGCTTGTTACAACCTCCACATAAAAAATGAAAATCATGCATATTTTAAATTCTGTTTAAGCATCAGAAACTATTGAGGGATTTTATTTCATAGCTGCTAAGCCACTTTAAATCCCCATCAGTGTTAAAATCTTGCAGGTGTCAGCCCAGACTGATTTAACCCCTTGAGAATAAGGGTTCATAATAAAAAAAGGCAAATTTCTTATCTCTAGGGATCCTACCCGAATATGTATCTCTGCTACTAATGCTGAAAAATGTCCTTTGCTAAACACAATATGCTGAGGAAAGGATTTTCTAGGGGTCCCAGGAAGCCAGAGGGCAGGCACGTGTTCTGTCATAACCTTTTACTCTTCCCAGCAAAGCAGGTGAGTCTGAGACAGTCACCATTTGGGCCTGCTCTGGATCAATGGAAGCAGCCCAAGCCCCTGCTCAGGGTGACATCCAGAGGACCACCACTCCTGAGGTCAGGGAGAGCTTCTTCCATAGGAACAGCTCCTCTGAACCCATTGATCCTTGCAATTCCCTCCAGAGGCTGCAAACACATTTCTGCCTTTCCTCTCGAGCTGCGCTGGGGCTGGGGAGGGGCAAAGAGCAGCAATGAAATGAAACATCTATCCCAGTAAAGGTAGAACCAGTTTATCTCTGCAGACAACCTTGGCTGGTGCAGGACCAGGTCAGCACTGTGGGCAGAGAGGGAGAACTCAATGTGGAAGTTTCCGAGGGAGATTCCTCCTTCCCTTCACTGGGAGGGCTGTGTGCCCTATCTGCAGTAAGGACTAAGGAAAAAAGAAGCATCAAGGTGTAATAAAACAGTCTTTCTTCATTTGATTGATTAGGAATTTACAATTTCTCAGCTTAAAAAGCAACAGTGCAAGTGACTGTTTGTTTCGGGGGGGCCTGTTTCAGGATGCAGAAAGCCCAAACTCAGCAGCCAGTGTTCTGTCTGTACACAAAGCAGGCAGGCTGCCCGAGCACTGAGGCCAAAAGACACTCAAAATAGTAAATAAATACACATAAAACAACTCTAAAAACTAGGATTTAACAGCACTGATTGTTTAGAATTACAATCCATCTTATTACATTAATCTTCACATTTTAGAGTCGTCTTAACCACTATACAAAAGCTGCTAAGTGACTCTTTCTTCTAAACCAGCCATGTAAGAGCACAAAGCACAACAGACATTCTTTTTTTGGCAAAGTAACTTGCTTTCAGAATATACCACCCTTCTGAATCACAGCTTACACATCGCAGGTGCCTCGTATCCATGCAACATCTGTGTCTCTCCTCTTCCTGCACACTGCCAGGGAGCAAGACACCTCTGAGACCTTTCCTAGTTTCAACTGCTGTCTCTTAAATTAATCCTTCTCGTAACAGTTCACTCCATGCAGCCTCACTTGGGGCAGCTGCTCCTCATTTCTGCCTCAGCATTGCCCTGTGTATTGCATTAATCTGGCTCCCAGGATAAGCCACATCAGCCTGCTGTGCTTACAGGGCAACAGATGTTACGTGCTCTACACTTGCCCTCTCGCAAACATCTCGGGAGCATTTCAGGGAACCACAGAATGTCTCAGGTTGGAATGGACCACAGTGGGCCGTCTGGTCCCACCTCCCTGCTCAAGCAGGGTCATCCCAAAGCACATGGCACAGTACATTTATCTGCTCCTTTTACATCCTCCTGTTTACTTCTTTCTCTGTTTACTTCCTACCTGCTTTTACCAGCAGAATCCACATTAGGTATCTGATGAGGAACAAGAGATCTGTATTGTCCAAGCCCATGCACTGATTTTCCACTCATATGGAAATTCCAGATTCTTACTTTTTTTTTTCCCTTGCAAAAATATGGCTGGATAAGCCATGTCTTTTACCTGGAACACAACAAGGGGTACCTAATCAGCCTGGAACAAAACCCATGAAGCTCATGATTTTGTGGAAGTCCTGAAGACCTGGCCATTCCAAGGGTGGGACTTGGAGCTTTATGTGGACTGAAGCAGGAGAAGGCACAGGCTGAACCTCAGCCTTCATCTGTGGCATTGCACTCAGAGGACTCAGCAAACCACTGCAAACCTCACACAAAAGCCAGGCCTGCCTCAAGTCAACGGCATGAAGCTGAGTCAGTGGAGGGTTAGGTTGGATATCAGGAAAAGGTTCTTCCCCAGAGGGTGGCTGGGCATTGGAACAGGCTCCCCAGGGCAGCGGGCACAGCACCAAGCCTGTCTGAGCCCAAGGAGCATTTGGACAGTACTCTCAGGCACAGGGGGGGATTCTTGGGGTGTCTTGTGCAGGGCCAGGAGTTGGTCTTGATGATCCTGATGAGTCACTTCCAACTCAGCAGATTCTGTGATTCTGTAAGTCCAGCACACTGCACTGCTGCTGTCCTACATGAGGATCTAACTCAGCTCACGCCCCAGAGCAGCCAGATTCCAGGTGCTGGCTGTGCAGTCAGGATCACAGCACTAGAGGAGATCCAAGCCCAGCACTACCAGGTCATACACACACATTTCATCATTACCCAAAACCGTGCTGCGTTTCTTAGGACTGACAGGCTATCAAGAGTCATTTCCTCTCCAGAAGCCTGACCCCAGCTCTCCATCTATCTGCACACACAACCCCTTTTGTACACACATCCAACATCTACACCTCTTACCACCTTGTGCATAACAGCAAAAGGCACCACGTTACACCATTTCCCTCTTGCTTGTACACACGTCACACCTCCTACCCAGCAAAAACTGCTGCTAGCTCATTCTAAAATCCAGCAAGGCACTTTGATGGTCGGTAAAGACTTTGTGCACGCACGGGCAGGACGCAAATCACCTCCTCACACTAACTTGCCTTAGGGGCAAACAGAGACCTCAGCAACCTCCTATGACCACGACACAGAGCCCATCATCTGGTCTGCAAAGAGCAGCAACACCAAGGGAACAGACCAATTTCCCTAAAGCCTCAGCCTGCATTTTACTTCAGTGCTTTACAGAACTATTTCTTCCTCCCCAGGAAAGAAATCTTCACTAGTCACATTACATGGAAGGTAAAAATCAGCAGTAATCAGTGTCTGTAGGAACACAGCAGAGAGGAACTGTATTAAAAATTCCAAAGCAAGCAAAGCCTCCTTGAGAAGCTGATGGTCAAGTGGAGAATTTACTAGTGGTATTCCTGTTCCCACACCGTAAACGTCAGGGATCACTTCCCAGCAAACACACAGGCTAAACAGGAACGTAGGTTTGCCCTATTCAAGAGAACTGGGCAAAAATCTGGGCCTGGGCAGTTCAGGACATGATGTATGTATGACACATTAAAAGTAATAATAATAATAAAAAGAACAGGAGGGTGGAACAAAGAAGAAATTCAAACCATAAGCTGGCAAGTGGTCCTGGATCCATCCCAGCAAACACTACTGGCTACAAAAAGCAGAAGGTCCCGCCAGGTGTGTTGAGACAGTCTTGCTGCCACTGCTGCACGTTGCAGGTAGTTTTATCCATCTCTGGGAGGAAAAGGTCCTTGTACAAAAGTGTCTTCCTGCCCTGACATCAGATGAGCTCCTCCTTCAGTGGCTCGGTTTCCCCAGGGAGCGTGCCGTTCATCTCCGGGGAGCTCTCAGTGCCCAGGTATCCCAAGAGGATCTCGCTGCGCCGCCGCGACAGCTGCAGAATGTCTTCTGCCAGCAGCTGCACCGTGGTGTACCTCACGTTGTCGAAATCAAACATGTCCTTCAGGTACTGCACTATCTGGTGCTGCCAAAAAGAGGAAGGGTTACGGTCAGGAGAGCTCCTTCCACCGGCCTGCCTGGACTGCAGCAGGCAGAGAACCCTGAAGAATTCTGCACATCTGCCATCCAAGCAAAGACCTGCATCAGGCTGGGGGTTACTCTGGTGGACAGATCCCCTCATGCCTCTGGAACGGGACAGCAGAGCTCCTGAGGCCAGGAAAGCAGTGCTGATGTCCATGGCAATATCCATGCAAACATTTAATGAATGCAACACAATGTCTCACAACACCTCATGGCATTATCAACCAGAACAAGAAAATTCAGAAGATTCAGGCTTTAAGACCAAATACGTAACTTGTAAGATCCCATGTACTCTCAGACAAAACATTCTTGCAGCAAATGCACCCGTAACCTTTTCCAGTACTGATCCAAGTTGATCTCATCATATGTTTTTACTCTCAACTATGGTAAATTGTGCTGGGAATCCTTATCAATCTGAACTCAGCAATCTTCATCTCAGAAACAAGTGATTTTCAAAAGGCTTTTGTAGAGAGTCACGTTTCTTAACACCGTATCAGTCACCAAGAGCACACACCTGCAGCTTCAAGCCAGCAGACAGGAGCACAGACCTGGCACAGAAAAGCCACCTTACCTTGAAGAAACTGCAGACTTCAGAGAGCTGCTGCTTGGGCCCCAGAAAACCAAAGGCTAGAACAGGACTGACATGCTCCGATACGGAGTAAAAATGAGAGATAAATCCATCTGGTACCTGCCACAGGGAAAGCAAGAATTGGTTGGTCTTCATTCTCAGACAAAATCAGCAGCTTATTCTGTATCAGCTACCAAATTCCCTGCCAGAAAGCACTGAGCTTCAGTAACTGAAGTTAAGAGCTATTAGGAACATCTCTTCCTGCAGAACTACATTTACCTTTTAGATCCCTTGAAGGATGACCATCTTCACGTTTCTAAACTACTATTTCAAGAGGCAAATAAACAGAAGAAATGAAAAGCAACCACCAGGCAGTCTTTATAGCCTTGATTTAAAGCCTCCAGCCCAGGCCAGGGAAGGACATGCGAACACCCAAGGCAGAGCTACTGCATGAGAGCACCAGCACAGCTTCCAATGCTCTCACTTCTCCTTGTGCCACCCCACAAGGCAACCCCCATCCTACCAGCTGGCTGTGGGATCGAGCTGGAAACCTGCCATGGGCCACAGACGCTGTGGTAGAACTGGGGTTGGGAAGTTGTGGCTTCCTGTTCCCCAGGTCCATGAACTCATCCACTGTGATACTTTAGAAAGTCATAGATTTAAGTGAAACTCATCAAGTAATGAGGAGTCAGCATCAGCTGGGGAGTGCCAGCAAGGAAAATACAGTTCAGGAGCAGTCCCCTGTTGCTTGGGGTCTGTGGCCATTCCTCCAGTAATGTGAGCAGGGAGAAGGAATATCAGACAGGCAATGCTGCCTTTTGAATCCTCACATTAAGGAAAAGGGAGAATAAACTGGGACTGACACAGTAAAATACTGGCATGGCATTGGAGCAGTGATGGCAGGACCCGAGTGCCCTAAAGCATCACAAAGAATGTGACTCAGCTCAGTCTTACACCGCTGAAGATTTTATATTTTGTCAAGATCTGCGTGTTCTCTTTTCATCTTCACACACACTAGATTCCTTCCCTTTTAATTCATTTTTCTTACCATCAGAAGCC
This sequence comes from Sclerurus mexicanus, assembly GCA_013396755.1. Classification (NCBI taxonomy): domain Eukaryota; kingdom Metazoa; phylum Chordata; class Aves; order Passeriformes; family Furnariidae; genus Sclerurus; species Sclerurus mexicanus. The sequence continues at coordinate 77,771 of VWZF01004054.1, forward strand.
TCCTTTTTGCTTTCAGAACAGACCAGCAGGCAGTTGCCAGAGCCTACGATTGAGAGAGACCACCAGTTACTGGGATTACTTAAAAGAAGTTTACCAACACGCTGCCATCCAAACATAGAAGCAGTGGCCCTTTCATGCCAACAACTGTAAAATGACAACACTGAAGTGAACTGGAAGCATATTTAGCCACTCCAGATCCATTCCAGAGAAGCCAAAGGGTTTTTGAAGCTTTCTAATATGATCTGACATAGCTGCCCAACAGCCCACGCTTCACTGTGAACAGACAGCTGTTAGAAGGTGCCTCCCAACCATCTTATCCTCAGTCTGCCAAACTGAAACATGCAGCTGGGGGACAGGACTGGAGGAAAGCACTGCAATTTGAGCTTCAGTGTCTGCTGAGGTACCACCAGAATGAACTGCCACGTGCTAAAGGACACACGTATTTTCCCCTGCATTTTGATCCTCTTATTCTCATTCATGAAAATAAGTGCTGCCATCTTTTAACATCTCCACAGCACCACTGCTAAAGGCCCCCAGAGCAGTAAGTCTGGTTGCCAACGAGATGCTTTCAAAACAAGGAGAGCTCTCCTGTCAGCAGTTTCCGTGTTCCAGAAGGTGGCTGTTCAGAGCCTCAGGAAAGCATTGTGTTCATACAGAGAGAGTTGGGCTCAGCCAGGGCAGACGAGGTTACGCTCCTTTGCAGCCCTGGCACTGTGACCTGAGGCTCAGCACCAGGACTCCCCGTGTCACACACCGTCTCCTTGAAGCTGTCGGAGAGCCAGCGGTTGCGCAGCACGGCCAGCACGGAGGAGGGTGGGTTCTCCAGGTCCTCAAAAGCATCCATGAGGATGAAGTCCAGCACAATATCAAAGAAGCTCATGCACACCACCTGTCACAGAGCAGAACAAAAAAAGAGACAGACTTTTTTGGTTTAAAGCAACATTAACATAACAAGCTGAAGTCGGTGTAATCATATCTCAGCAGCAGCTCTTTCACTCCTGAGCTATTCTTACATATCCATTACCACAGGATCACAGAATGGTCTGGGTTGGAAGGGGCCTTAAAGATCATCCAGTGCCACCCCTCCTGCCACGGGCAGAGACACCTCCCATTAGAGCAAGTTACTCAGAGCCCCATCCAGCCTGGCCTTGAACACCTCCAGGAATGGGGAGTCCACAACCCCTCTGGGCAACAATTATCTTCCAGCTCCTCTGCAACTCTATAGATAATGTCTTTACCAACCCCTCTTCCCTCCAGCTCCTGCTGAGTAGTTGGCCAGGTCTCTTGCTTCAGGGCGTAACGCAGCATCTCCTCGTAGCTTTCCAGGAAAGCTTTGGGGTTCTGGGAGAGCAGAGAAACAGAACACTTCAGAAGGTACACCAGCGGTGGGCACATTTCAGCAAAGTCTGACTCCTCTGTTTTGAGCTGTCGTCAACATCACAACAGTCACCAGCACGCAGATGAAGTTTTCTTCTTCCAACACACTGGACAAACTCTGGGTTGGGATGGAGGAACAAGTGTCCCTGTTGCTCAAGACACAGCTTAGTTGTTACACAAACTTCCTACCTTTTCAGCTTTTGTCATCAGTCCTATCACCATCTGCTTCCCAACCTCCCCAAAAAACAGTTGATTGCTCTCATCCTCCAGCAGCTCCTGCAAAGGGAACACAGAAGTCGTGTGAGCAGCTGCACCCACACAAATCCTGAGCTGGCAGGATAAAAAACGACAGGACACAAAGTAGTGTCATTAACCTTTCATAAACTGGAGTCTAGGAAACAAAACTGCTCTCTCCAGGAAGTGAGTTTAAAATTAGACTGAAAGACTGGAATTGTCAAGGGCACTGGAAGCTGCTGTTCAGGCTCCATACACTGCCAGAAAGAGGATTGTGGGAAGAAGGAAACCTTGCTCCCCCACCTCAGAGGTTTGACACCAGCCCAGCTGAAAGTTCATAAGTGGGATTAAAAGCTTTTGGGCAAGTCTGAAATTCCCAAACTTCCCAGAACTAAACCAGCATCAGTGGCCATGTAAGCACCACTCCAATAGGGCACAGCGACCAGGGGATCCTCGCCCTTTCCAAACTGATTAGAATGAGACTGCAGAATTAAGCAAGGGGAGTTTGGGCTGCTGCTGCTTTGACTTGCTCTAGAGAGGTAAAGACTTCACCCCTGCACTGGTGGAGGAGAATGTGCTGCTGGCAGGAAACCCAGGAGCCTGGAGCAGTTCTCACCTGGAACGCCTGCCTGACACAGTGCAGCTTGGCCAGGAAATCCTGGTCACTGTAGCAGCCAAGGAGCTCCGTCCTAGAGGGAGAGGGGAGGGATTGCATAAATTCCAGTACTCCTGATGTTGGTGTTCCTACCAACTGTGGGCCCCTAAACCCAAAACAATTAATTCCCAGTCTGTGCACAGGAGAAAGGAACACCCTGGGGAACCACAGCCCCTGTGCCAGGCTGTTACAGTGAAGGGCTGTGCCAGTGTCCCAGAACTGTCACACCTCCTGTTACTGATTTCCTGGGACAATTACTCTCTCTTACACGCATGTCCTAAAATCTGGGGCTAACTCCCTGCAAAGTCCACACCAGCAGGAAGGATGCTGTGGATTTACGACCCCAAAGGGTTTCTCTGGTTATGGGGCTGCTCAAAAGCAAGTGATGTGCTGACACTGCTCAAAGGAGCCTCACAGCTCCAGCTGGCACCTCACCTCAGGGTCCGGCACGCGACCTTCCCTTCCTTCACCAGCTGCAGGGCTTCTTCATACGCTGCCACTGGCCTGGAGAGGTGGAATGGCATCTCCTCAAAGGGGAGAGAGTCAAAGAGCTGCAGAGGTGGCCAGAGACACAAAAGGATCTCGTTAAATATCTGCAAATATTAGAGACTGCACACAAGCAAGATGGGCCTTTCTGGACAGAATCACAGAATCCTGAGCTAGCAAAGTTTGTCAGTGACAATTATTTCTTTTCCCACCAAAAGCTGTCTCAGCTCAACACCCCCTAAAATTTACAGAACCAAGCCACATCAGGGTAGGTAACAGCACCTTCCTAACTGTTACGTTTTCTACAGGAAGACGGCATGAAGTGCTGGCTGGGATAGCCTGCACCATCCCAATTAAAAAGCTTTTCCCAACATCCATCATGAACCCCACAGCTTGGGGCTGTTGTTGAGTTTTATCATCTCCCTCTACCAAGGCGTGTTTGGCTCTGCTGCCTCTGTGCCTTCCCTCCAAGCTACTGGACTGTGACACACAGCTGACACTGAAGTCACCTCTGCTGCAGAGAAGAAGGAATCCTCAGAAGCTGAGCTGTCCTCATCATCCGTCCGGAGTCGCAGCGATCCATCCAACGGAAGCATTAAAGTCTTCTCTGGAGGAGAGAAAGAGCCTGGATGTGTTGGAGTTCATGGACTACCATTTCCCTCAGCTCCTGTGCTCCCTCCCTTCCCCCTGTGTCCCTCCTCCATTGCCTGGCTTACAGAAAACATAAAACCAGAGCAAAAATTGGCATTTTAATGCATCTCTCTGCCGGGTGCCCTACCCAGATCCAGCAGGATGCTGTCTGAGGGGAGCGAGGATCCAAACTCTTCCTGGAGGTGGTAGGCTCGGTGCAGGAGGGACTCCAGCTTCTCAGCAAACTCCCTTCTCTGGGACTCCTCCTTGAACACACAGAAATGCCACCCTCAGTTAGCCAGCTGGGCAGAAACAGACTGACTGCACAAATACGGGAGGGAATTTTCAGTCAAAATGGGATTCACAGTTTGCAGATTAAATGATTAAGAATAAAAAGAGAGAGGAGTCATTAATGCTACAATGCACCTAATAATGCACGAGGGAGGGGAGCTTCTATACAGCCCATTCAAACCCTCTGGCTTTTGAGCTTCACAATTTTGATTTCCTGTTAAAAAAGGAAGAAAGAACTAAAGAACTTTAACCTGCCATCAGAAAAACAGGTATTTTAATGAGTTACAGACCACTTAATCCTCCTGACTTGTGATTCTAGCCTAAATTCAAGAGGAACTCGCGTCAGGAAACCTGTGTTGAAGATAACAGAGTATCCAGAACTGGGTAACAGTGTCCTTGAATTAAGGTGCTGAGCATAAACAAAGTTTGCTGTGAGCAATATAGGATAGGGGAAAAAAAGAAAGGGAGAAAAATAAGACTTACACAGTATCTTGCCTTCATGCCCCTGTGTTTGCATGAGTATCTCACCCAGAAGACAGAAGCATTAACAAGAAGCACAAAATCTATTTTGATAATGAATCAACTGTTTTTAAGGCAGTTTTAGAAATCCTAGAAGACTCTTCAAGGAGAGCCAACAACAACAGAATCCACATTTGGCTTGGATAAATATCCAGCACAGAAGACAAATGTCCCAGCCTTACTGCACCAGGCCCTGTTTAGAAGGGGCTGGGAATACTTTTTGCCAGTGAGAACTGGAGAGTCTGGGAGTGTAGCAGCTTTCCCAGCCCTGAGCTACAGCAGCTCTTTTTAGCTTTGTGGCTGTCACTGAGCCATCCTAGCTTGGATCTCCTCGTGTCACGGGTCTTCCCTGCATAATCCTCAGGTCCAAGACAGCAAGGGGCTGTCCTAAAACACTGCTTGCTGTAGCTGAATGAGTTACCCATCTCTGAGCAGGAGCACACCTACTTCCCCCTGCTTTTCTCAGTAATATACACAGGCAGCTGGCCTCTGCTTCTCCACCCAGCTCCCAGGAAGCCCAGCTGATTCACTCCCAGGAAGGGGCAGTGACCATCAAGATTTCCACTTTCAAATGCATTACAAAAGCACAGAGACAACACACTGCCAGGCACAGCAGTGCTGAATTCACCTCAGCCTCTCCCTACCCCAGGCTCTGCCACGGGAGGACACGAGTGACAGTGAGTGACATGAGGCTGGAAGGTGGGTAGGAAAGCTGGGGAATGAGGGGGCGAGACATATTAAAAAGAGAAAGGAATTAAAAACACCAACTCCCATTGCATAAGGAAGCTGCAGATACAGACAGCTCTTAAACAGAGTCTGGCCTGACTCTGCCCTGAATTTGCTCTCTTTTTAACCTCCCACTAATTACTGCTCCCAGCACCCAGGCTGGCCTTCCAGCATGTTCCCCAGCTGGCACCTGCAAGGGAACAGTGGGACTTACCTCTGAAATGTTCTCAGACATGCTCTCTTGCTGTTTCCTGCTGTCCCAGGGCACAGGGGTGCTGGTACTAGCACTGTCCCTCTGCCTGATGCTCAGTGCCTGTTCCCATTTCTGCAGGGCCTCCTCAAACAGCTCCATGCCTGGAAATCCAACCAAGTATCAGCTGTGAAAGTCCCAGGCCACTCAGGAACAGAAACACAGGATGAGTCTTTGCTCACTCAGACAACTCAGGAAAGGGAAATCTCTCCCCAGCTGAAAGAATAAATGTATTTCTTCCCCTTTCAAATGTCGTTTATTTTGGATTAAAGTTAAGGAGAATATCCCCAAACGTGTTAAAATATCAGCCATGTTACTTCCAAAATACTGTTCTCTGCACAAGATGGGCCTGTTGCTCAAAAACAGCATTTGGAAGTAAATTACTTGCTGACAAAAGAGAGAAATGTATTTTTAGGAGAAGATGGGATTTTCATCCCTAACAAGTGACTGAGTTAAAGTTGAGAACAGGAGAGAGCTTCCTGTCAGAGCTCTGCATTGAGCTGCTGGCGCTCTGTGTCAACTCCCAGCACCCTCCCAGGGTGATGGCCCCCCTGTGCTTGCTTACCTTGAACATAGAGGCTTTCTGCACTGGAATCACCAATGGCTCCAGCATCTCCCATTGCCTGGGCATCCCACATCCCTGCAGGTGTTGGACTGGAGGAGTTGACAGCTACCATCTGCAGGAAGGGAGCAGAGGGCACCAAACTGAGCTCTCTCCAAGGGCAGCGATGGCAAGACCACACAAACACCACCACCAGTTAAATTTTAACAAAAAGGCATTTTCCATACCCATGTTTGCCCTTTTGCTTCCTTGTATTGGTGCTCTCTTGCCTGGGGAAGGGGAGGTATTAAAGGTTACTGCCCTGCCCCTGCTTGGGAGACACGCTCAGGAGGGGAGACAAGGTGAGAATTCCTGCCCTTCTCCACCCAGCACCACAATGGTGCCTTTGAAAGCTCAGAAAGTTGCGTGGGAAATATCTTCCCAACTAATTTACACCAAAACTTCGTTAGGAAATGTGAGCTGTACAAGGATGAGCACCAGCAGGAGGGCACTGATGGAGGTGACAGCCTGGGAAAGCTCCCAACGCAATCACGACCCAAGGCACCAGGATTTTGATGGAAAGCTCATGTCAGCCCCAGCTGTCTGTACAAAAACCACTGGAAGTGGAGGGGAAACAACCACAGTCCAAACAAAGGAAGAGATTCCCAGGAAAAATACAGCTGAGGAATTCCCCAGAGGGCAGGGGGAATCCTCGCTCTTCTCTTTATAACCAAACCCTCTCCAGGGAGGGCTGAGCACTACAGTCCACACAGCAAAGTGTCAGCTTTGTCCAATTTCACATCAGGGCATCAATGTCTCCTGAATTCTGACCCAATAAAGAGCTGGGTTCAATGATCAGTGCTTGCATGTGGCTTAGAGAAACTTGAGCCTGGTACTAGAAAAAAGCTACAATAATCAGCTGACAGATGAATTCTTGCCCTGCCTCCACTGATCAGTCCTGTGGAGTGTTAATAAATCCCCTTGAAATCCAGAACTGCAAATCATCAGTGCACTGGATGGCAAAGAGGAGCCCTGGGAAGCAAAACCTGCAGGTGTGCAAAGGATGAGCAGTTTGTCCATCAAGTAACATGAAATCAATAAATACAGTGCCACAGACTCAGCTCCCACACAATAAGGGGGCACAGCAACAGATCCCTCTCCGTGAGGATATCCCCACCCAGGCACCAGCAGTGGAAAAAAGGAACTTATAGATGGCTTTTATCTGAAGAGAAACAGGCTTCAGCGATACAGCACCTGGACAGTGTCTGTGGGAACGGAGAAGCCACGGGGGAATTAAATGGGTGTGAGAGTCCCTGCAGGGGGAAAGAGGCCAGAGCTGGACACAGCCTGGTCCTCCCTGACCCGTCCCATCACTCGCCCGTCCCCAGGGAATGCCGTGCAGGGCCGTGCCGGCACTGCCGCCTGCTGGAGACACACGTGGGCCTGCACACATTCCGGCTACCTTCGGTGCTTTAAGCAAACACAGCGATGGCTGCACACACTGGAGGCTGCTGGGGCCCAACAGGTCCCTCCAGAGCAGCGACCTTCCCTCTCCTTCCCCAGCAGTGCCATTGCTTCCCCCAGCCCGGGCGATGCCAAGGGAGGCTTTCACTGTCACAGAACTTCACCTGTGCCCCTGCTGCTCCAAGAGAACCTGAGGCTCTGAGCAATGGGGATGTAGAACAGGTCTTGAAGCCACAAATACTTCCGGTTTTAATCTCACAAGAGGTGGATATAAGCACTGATGGCTTCCCCTGCCTGGTTAAGCCTGAATTACCTGCATTTACAGGCTGCTGCTTTTGGCTTTGGAGGAGGTAGAACCACCAGGCTATGTTCTCACCTGTGCTGCTTCCTGAACAGAGCTATCAGATTTTGGTAGTTAATTTAGTTTGAACAACAAAGCGACCTGTGATCAGCCCCAGCACAGAAGGGCTGTGCTGGCACAGGGGCTGCTGAGCCACCCAAACCCCCACCATGGAGGGAAGCAAAGAAGCTCCCCAGTGCTGTGAGACCCAGCAACAACCCAACCTCACTCCCTGAGGGGGTCACAGAGAGCCCCAAGGAATTATGTCCCACAGGGAAGCCCCTCCTGCAGCTCCTCTCTGGCCAAAGAGCTGGGATGTGTGGTGGAGCTCCTGGCCACAGGAAACAGACTCGGTGCAAGATTAATACCAGAACCCGCCCTACAATTACTCTGTAACCTGTTCTCCTCCAAAGGCTTTGGCATTTTCCATTGGCCAGCACGAGCCCAAGGACTCGGTGATCTCGTTCCAGGTACGTGTGCTCACGTCTCCCAGCCCTGCCAGGAAGGTCCTTACCGAGGCGAGGCTGTGGGAGGAACTGGAATGTTTGCTGGGCTCAATGGAGGAAATCCCGCTGAGCGTGTCATTGCTCTTGCTGCCAGGGCTCTGGACTCTCCTGCTGGAGTAGCCTGCAGTTGGGAAAGTCACACAAAAACAGGACTTTAGACTCAGGTGACTGCAGCAGTGAACAGGGGAAGGGAATGTCACCCTGTCCAGTGTGACTGCAAATGAACAAACCAGCATCCAATATCTAAAAAGGGATCTCCCGTATGCTCTGTTTTGTATGACACGCTAAGAAAGCTGGTGTCAGTGGGGGTCTGAGGCTGAGGAGTGAATTCACAGCTTATGGATGGCAAGTGGAGAGAACCAAGGAGAAACTCCTCCACCTTCCCTCGGGCCAGGCTGAGCATAGGCTATTGTTAAAAATGCCTAAAGATTTTCACACGCTTCACAAAACAAATGTGCTTTGCTGAGGACCTGGGCCAGTTTCACCCCAAAAATCAAGCAGGTGAAGAAGCTGCCCAAGGTCCAGGAGGTGCCACAGAGCTGCACAGACACTCCTGAGTCCCCAGCCTGGCCCAGGCCACCCTCCCCTCCCCGAGCTGGGTCAGGCGTCACATTGGCATCACTGGATCAATATGCAACCAGGTCACCCTGTGCCTGGTCATTATCACGGGGGGAAGCCACAGACTCTCTGCAGGAAAGGGGATGGGAACTGCAAACCCTGGTGGAAGCCTCAGAGCCACCTCTTTTTCCCCAGAGACTTTGAGCAGAGGGTCTCTCCCTTTCTTCCCAAACTCCGTGCTCATGGCACTGTGCTTCAGGCTTCTCATTTCACCCTGCACCGAAGCACTACACAAATGCCTTTGCTTTCCTGTCAGGAACTTCCCATTGCTCTCTTTGCTCCTTCACAAAAGGAACTGGAGGATGTTCCCTTTGTGCAAGGCTGACCTTTCTTCACGGAGGAGACCCTTCTGGTCGGCAGGATGGGCACTGTGATGCCTCCTGGTTTAAAGCCACATTTCTCAGGAGCAATTTGCTTCTTCCGACGGCGCCGGCGCTTCAGCTGATGAGCTGCAAGAGCCAAGGCAACTGTCCCGAGAGCTGTGGCAAACAGCACCTTCCTCAGGCCCGGAGAGAGTCTCAGCTGAGAGAACACAGACTTTGAATACAAAAGACAGAAAAGAGCGACAGTGAAAAAACCATTCCACCGCCCTTTTTGCTGTTTTAAAAAGCACAGTGTTAAACACAAGATACCTCGGCTTTCCCCTCCCACCCACAGGCAGCGCCTGCCACACAGCTGAGACTCAGCAGCAGAGAAACTGTGCAGCATCACGCTGACAGGACCTGGAGAACTTGGGTCTCCATCCTCGTTACCAAAACACGCCGCAAAATTTGCACGCAGCCTGGAGCAGACGCAATCCGGGTTACCCAAAACCAGCTCTGAAAGCCTGGTGTGCTTTATAAAGCTGAGCTTTGTTGCTCCGAGTGGGAAATATGTTACTCCTCTTTGAAAGAGAAGTCTTTTTTTAGCACCTCTGATGAAGAGAAAGGTTGAGCCCAGGCGTTCCCCGGGGAGGGATGTGGGAAGAGCTTCTCTCCCCTCTCCAAGCCCACCCTGAGCAACTTTCTTCCACCACCCCAAACTCTCCCTGCAATTCTTCCAACCTGCAAACCCCCAGCACCACCCGCTGTGCCTCCATCCCTCACAACACACCCAGATGGCCCCACAGAGCACGGGCTGTGACAGCAAAGCCTCTCCCCTCGCTGTACCTGCCCAAACGTCGTGTAAACAAACACGGGGATCTCTGCCACGGTCATGGCCAAGGCCTGCATGATGGACATCCCCTCTGTCCTCCTAAATGCCATGTCTGCACGGGGACCTGGGCACCTCACGGAGCCGCCGAGGGGAAGGGCACTTGTGGGGGCTGTGCGAGCTGCTCACACAGGGATCCAGCTTCTCTCCGACATCTGGCTCCCAGTCCTGGCCCTGGCCTTCATCCAGCAGTCCTCCTCCTGTGGGAAAAGGGGAAATCAGGTGAGTGAGGGACACACAGGGCCTGCCCGTCCTGGTGCTGCGCTGCACAGGCCACACACGGGGCACCTGGAGCAGCAGTGCCCGGCAGGAGGCCTGAAACCTCTTCTCACCAGCATCTTTTGCTCGTCCTACCACCCAGGGGGGGCAGGGATCTGATACCTGCCAGAGGCTTCTGCAGGCACCGGAGCTGGCTGCACATGGGCTCTGTCTGCAGTCCCCACTTACAAAAAACCCCAAGCAATTATTACAAATAACCACACGCACGCACACCCCAGCCAAGGCGGGGTGGGACGGGGAGCTGCGGAGGAGGAGGGATGTGCTCAAGGACAGAGCGACGGACGGCACCGAGCTGTGACCCCAGCGCCGTGTCCCGACCCCCTGGCCCCAATGCCGGGGGTGGGCGTGGGGTCACCACGGCATCCCCCC
>VWZF01004054.1:89232-141115 GCA_013396755.1 Sclerurus mexicanus
CCAGCTGGGAATACACTGCGATCCACAAACACGACATCAGCAGCTGCTTGTGGATGTAGTGACCCCCCCGGAGCTGTGAAGAAATTTGGGTCCCCCTGAGGAGCAGGCGGTGAGATGGGGCTGTACCACAGAGTGTACCCATCTCTTGGGCATAGTAATGGAAAGCTGCTCTTGGCTGGGCAGGAGGGAGACAGGCAGGTCAGAACTGGTCGGGATCCTGCCTGGAGAGTGGAGTCCAGCTGGTGACTCTGGGACTGGGCTTCTTGTTCTAACCCATTGTGTGGGGGCTGGTAAACACACAGAGCAGAGCTGCCTCATTCCAGACCTTCTGCGCCCTGGAGTAATTCCGGCTCTATTGGGAACTGGCCTCCTGTAAGCAGATATCACCTCCTGTAGCCGTGCCAGCGAGTCATATGTTATGAGAAAGGGAGATATTAACTACAGGTGCAAAGCAAGGAGCAGATGGGAGGCTTAAAGATGCTGTTCTCATGCAAATGACCTTGGTAGCAGAAGAAACGCTGTGAAGAAATCTGATGTTTAGAAGCCTTATTGTAAGTCTCTGATAAGTGTTTTTTAGCTCCAAGGCGTAGGAAGGAGCCAGGCCTGGGAACAGTGATTCCAGAGCAAGGAGGCGTTTATAAATCGTGGCTTCTGCCTACTACACCTACTCCAGTGGCTCGTACATGAATATTCATGTGCCTAATTACAGTAGTAATTTCTTGAAACCAAATGAGCGCTGCTACTTGTGGACAGCATGCAGGTGTTTGTGTAAGGAGGGGATGCTGGAAGGCAGTGCATCACTGAGGCTGGAAAGCACTTTGTGAAGTGTCATTGCTGGGGGAATTCAGCCTCTTTGTGTCCTCACAGAGTCCTGGAGTGGGTGAGCTCTGCCCTGTCTCCCCCGAGAGCCACAAGTGACTGCTGAGTTCTGTGTGGGCAGCAGGGGTTGGGTTTGTAACACTCTTTAGCACTGCAGATCATCTAGGAGGGGAGCGAGACCTATCTAGAAAGAGCTGTTTTCTGTAGCACTGCTTTCTCCAGCTCCAGGCATTTAACAAAGTCATGTTTTACTGGAACTGCAGCACTGGGAGATAAATGGACTGGCCATTATGTGCTGTACCACTCAGACAGCATTAGCTCTTGCTGTCTGCCTGGGCTGTCTGACCAGCACACAATTCCAACTGGAATTAAGGCCCACTGGCCAGGAAATGAGGCAGAACCTGGTCAGCACAACACCCCCGGGGTGGCTCAGGGCAGGAGCAGTCCTGGTTTGAAACCTGTCAAATACAGTCCAAAGCAGGTGCTGGGGGAAGGATTTTGGACTAGGCTCGACCTACCTCCTGACAAAAAAAACCCTCAAAAACCCACTGGAGAGCCTTTACATGGCTCTTCAGAGCTCAAGCATCAGTTAGCAGGACTCTTCAGAAAAGCAAAGCAGATGGTACAAGCTGGAGTAGGAAGGTCATCTCTGCTACCCTAGGAGTGGGGCACAAGCTTCAAACCCTGGGCAGCTGCAAGGATACAGAGCTTTTGTGGGATTCAGCAGTATCTCTTGAGGCTGTACCCTACTGACACCTGAACTACCAGTTGCAGCCATCAAAACCTCGGAAGGGATGCAGCACCTGCAGACAGACTTCAGACAGGTCACCTTTCATCTTCACTGAAGGGCCTTTCTCTTTGATGAGCTGAACCTTCCAGTTATCAGTGAGTGGGTCTGATCCCAAACCTCAGCAGAGGAAGGTCTGTGGCATCACATTGGATGTGCCTGTTCTCTCTAGACAGTCTGCAAGCCAGGCTCTCTCAGGGAGGTCTGGAAATAATTGTAGGTGTCTGTCTTCTGTCAGTTGTGAAGTGGCTGTGGGTGAAAGTGTGAGTACAGCTTTTGGGTGCTTATCCCACTGCTAATGTCATTACTGGAGCAGCTAGAGGTTGGCTTTATCCTGCAGACTGACAGACTCCCCCATCTCCCTGAACTCTGGTAATAAAAACAGACATTTTTCATTAATAAATAAAACAGACCCTCTGCTTGCTGACCTCACTGGGGTTGACACCTTAAAAGTTCGGAGAACTAAGAAAAGGGCAAGATCACAGCAGGACAGCTGAGTCAAACTCACCAAAGGGATATTCCAGACCAGACGGCATCTGGTCAGCAATAAAACCTAAGAGAAATTAGAAGGGGAACATTGTTATGTACAACATTTGACTTCTGGAGTAACCACTACTTGTGCTGAGGCCCTGCTTCCTGGGAAGTGGCCAGACATCACCTGCTGATGGGAAGTAGAGAATAAAATCTTTTGGTTTCTTTTGCTTCCACACACACAATTTTTGCTTCATTAAACTGCCTTTATCTTGACCTACAAGGTCTTTCCATCTTGTTTTCGACCCCCCTGTTCTGCTGGGGAGGGAGTTGACAGAGCAGCTTGGTGGTCACCTGATGTCCAGCCAAGGTCAACCCACCACCACAGTGGTTTTTTTCCTCTCCTAAATGCCTTGCTCATGAGTTAACCAAGCTGTCCTGTTAATGGCTTCCTTCTGTCCTCTAGCACAGTTTCCCTTGGCTCCCAGCCTGGCTTTCCTGACTCCTGGTGACCAAATACTTGCAGCATACTCTGTATCAGGTCCAGAGTAGTTGACATTCAGGTAGTTTTTAGATGCTGGGTGGCTTTCCTACTGCAATCCTGTTCAAAGCAGGAGGTAGATTTGCCTCAGCTGCTTCTGTTTGTGCCTCTGATCACCAAAAGAGCAAATGTTACTGTAGCCTGGGCATTCTGAGCTATTTGGAGGCTTCAGAAAACCCAACAGCCAAAATCTGCTGGCAGGTACAAGAGACTATTCTTGGTTTAAGGCTCCTGGCCCTGGTTCCATTTCTGTAATTTAAGGTGGAAAGTTATAAGTAAAGTCCAGTTAGGAAAAATGGGTACCCTGCAAGTGGTAAAAGGGCCACCGTGTCAGAGGTCACAGTGTACAGGCCTGGGCCAGATGGAGGGGGAGGGATGGAAAAACCACAGGAGCCTGGAAGAGACAGAAATCGACTGGTGCAGCATGGTCCCAAGCAGCTGTGGGAGCAGCGTTACAGGGGGAGCACTGGGCTTTTAAGCAGAGAAAGGTGCTAACGCTTTCAGCAAAGGACACAACAGATGCTGCTTTAAAGCCTGACCCTGATGGCCTCAAGTCAGAGGGCTGTAGGCCCAGCCTGTTTGATGCTGTGCCTGCAGTGCAGAGGGACCCCCCCCAGCTCAGCACTACTTGCTGGCCCTCCTGACATCCCAAAGGTGTGTCTGCCGGCTCTCCCGGGGGAAGGGGATTTTCCCCAAGCTGTGGATGCTTCGGGCAGCTGCCCTACCTGCGGTCCAGCACTGCCTTGCTCCTTTTGGGCCCATGGCCCAAGTACTGCTCTCCTGCTGGGTCACCCTGTTTGCCCACATGGGCCCTGGTAATGCATCTCATGTTCCTGCCGGCCAGCCAAGCCTTCCAAAGGAAACCCAACCTTTGGCTGAATTATTGATGTCCTGGAACGCAGCACGACTCTCTCCTCTTCCTGGAGAGTGAGTGGCACTGACAAAAGGCTGCCCTGCATTATTAATCCCCCCTCAGCTCCCAGTGCTGGGCTGGGTCAGTGCAGGGATGTTTCCTGCAGGGCAGCAGCCTCTCAGCTCTGCGACCTGGCACGTGATCCCAGCATGCGGATCCTGGGCAGGAGCTGTTGACCCAGCCATCACGTTCCAGAAAACAAATGGGAGTAGTTCTGTCACAGCAGGGTGGAGGAGCTGAAGGTTCTCCCCAGCACTGCAATTGCCTGTGCTCTGCTGGCCCTGCCTGTCTCCCAGTGGATCTGCACCAAGCCTGTAAATCGACTTGATAAAACCAAATAACACTCCCATTTGTGGCAGTCTGCTGCAAAAGGCAGCAATGCCTCTAGTGCAGGAGCAGCAAGATATGAAATACTCTAAATCTGTCTTTTGACAGTCAGGAGCCAGGAGTGTATGATCAGCTCATCTGCTCTCCTGCTCCTCTTGGCCTCACAGTGAAATCTTGTGTCTGTGCAATGAAATTTCCATGTTATGGAAACAAATTCCTAGGAATAGAAACCCTTTCCAGGGGAGTTCTGCCTGAAGTGCTGTTCTGTCCTGCTTTTCGCTGGGCAGCCAGGTAAGAGGCACCAGCAGCTGAGACCTGTTGCCACCTAAAAGCTCAGATTTCCACTTGCCCCAGAGGAGAACCAGCTCATGGGGTAGGTCAGGGTAACTCACCTGCAATCTCCTGCTCTGGCTGTGCTTCCAGGAGAAGGTTCATCTGATCTCTGTGTGCTGCTCCCATAAAGGGTGGTCCTGCTCTCCCACTGCTGCTGGGAAGTCGGGTGGGCTCTCTGCTCTAAAAAGTCACATTAGAGGTCAAGCTGAGCTGGATCAGTGAGTCCCCGTGCCCAGGGAAGGAGGGAGATGTGTGCTGCAGGCTGGGCACACACTGCAGCAACCTGCAGGGAGGTACCAAGTGCCTGAGGCTGTGCCTGGGCTGGCCCTCGGCACTTCTCCCTTCTGGGCAGGGGCCAGGGAGACACCGAGGGAATTAAGTGTAAATGGAGTCAGAGCCTGCCGTGCCCTTGCACCCGCTTCCTGACGTTCATGCTCTGCTTCCCAGCACTGAGAGAAAGCCTGAATAAGGGATTGTTTTCTGGCCTGACCCTTTGGAGCCACAGGCTGTGACAAAGGTTCCTGCCCATCCTCCCCTTCTGGCATAGCCCCCAGGCTTGCAGTGATCCTGGTACTGCCCTCAGCCTTCTTGTAAGACAAACAGTGTTACAGCCTGCCTTGGGATGAGAATTGAGTTTCTGAGTCCTGGCTGAGTGTTGTGCCGTGAGCCCTGTGCTGGGTCCAGGGTGGGTTACACAAAACAGCCTCAGAGGACAGTGATGCCGAAGATGCTGCTTGTGAATACAGCAAAGGAGCCTGGAGCTGGAGTGGTCCAGGACACCAGCAGCGGCACTGTGGAGGTGCTGGAGGGCTCCAGAGTGATCTGATGCTGCAGCAATGCTGTAAGAAGCTGACAAGAAACTGGGTTTAGGCTTGACAGCTCCAGGGCAGATGCTGCTGCAGGATGAGCCTGAACTGCAGGAATAGGAGCTGGACTTGAAAGTTAGAGATGAGGTCTCAAAACGCTGTCTGGGAAAGGGGGGCAGAGAGAGACTGTTTTGCATCAAAGAGCCTTGGCTTGTCTGAGAAAGCTCTCAAACAGATGACTCGAGAATTGGTGCCAAATACCTGGGAAGTCCCAGTTTGCTGCATGGCAGTGACTCAGCCCAGCCTGGCAGAGTCTGAAAACAGCCCTGGGCTCCCAGCAGTGACAGGGGGAGGCAGCGACAGCCACTCACGCATCGTGTGTGTCCCCCAGACACAATCACAGACATGGGTACAAAGTAATACAAACACCCTCTCCCCCTGAATCTGCTTTTACCGTGTCCGGGGGCCGTGGCAAGACCCAGTTAAAATGATGAGCTGGTAACCAGGGACTCCTGGTGCAGAGGAGGGAGCAGTGAAGCCACCCCTGGTCACACAGGGAGAGCAGGGGGAGTGTGACTGTCCCTGCAGCTGAGGATCTGTCACCACCCACATCTGGCAAAGCACTTCAGTGGCTGTAGCTTGAACAGTGCCCAAGCAGGTCACTGTGTAAACATACCTGCAGGGCTTGTGTATCTCAGACATCTGGTGACAGGCAGGGCTGGTAACAGGACTCCCAAAGGCTGTTTGCCCCTGCTCTGGGCTCCTCCTTGTCTCACTTGGGTCCCAGCTTTGTGCTGGGTGGGAAAGGAACACAGCTGGCCAGAAAGCCTTTCAGGAGGAGCAGCAGACACCAGACCAAGACCCCATGGAAAGGACAGCTTGGCCCATCTAGAGCTGAGCTCTGGGATAGGGAAGCAAAGAAAAGGTACAAGTGGTAGGTCAGACAGTTGTATTTTCATCTAAATGTTTAGTCAGGCTTTAGTCTGTTGGCATCTGACTCAGCAGTGGCACCAGAGACCAGCAACAAGGTTAAAGGACAGCTGGAGCCTCTGTAGGATCCCAAGTGGCATAGCTGACTAAAGAGTCTTTTATATGGTCCAACAAGATGCTGGTTCTGTCAAGAGCTGGAAATTGTGCTTAAAAATACACTGAAGCTGAACAACCTCACTGAGAGGAGCAAGTGGGAAACGGGGATGGGATGAGAGGGAATGGGCTCTTCTCTCAGGAATCCCCCAAGGAAGCAGTGGGGGTGTCCAGGCCATCTGACACTGCACCTCCAGACTGACAAACCTTGTCAGATGTCACTGCCCAGTCTGAAAACACTGGAGACCTGCACAGCTCCTGCTTCTCCCTGCTGCTGATTTTCAAGTTAAATGGAATTGCAGAGGGAGGGAGTGTCCATTGCCAGTGAATCTGAGTGCTGGGAGAAGTTAAACACTGTTGTATTTCAATACCTTACTTCAGTGTGTCCTAGAGGAAGGGTCACCTGCTGAAAGGGGTTTTATCTAAATCCTGAGTTTGAGCCCCCTGACTTGTGAGGTGGCAGCGGCATTCCCGACCCTCGTGGGTTTGCAGGACACAGAGTTGGTTAGTAGGAGGAGAAGGGACATCACACCTTCCCTCACCTGAAGGATGTCTGTTGCTCTCCTGCATGACGTAGAGGAAGCCATGTGCATATTTAAATAGATCCCTCACAACTAGAGTATTTTTGTACCAGCCTTATTAAAAGTTACTTATTCTGGAACACCTCTCAAGCCTGGGCTCTATTTTTAGCCTGATGCTTGTTCTACTCTTGGGCAAAAACTTGCCCTCTTCACCTGAAAGGTGCCTGCAAACAACAAATGACACCTTGAAGGCTTTTTAGCTCTAGCCTAAGATAAAAACACAAGACAGAAGAAGCTTTGCTGTCCCTTGCTAGCTCTGCAGCACACTAAATTTGCTTTAGAAAAACAAACCTTATTATTACCTTCTTCCTGCAGTTTACTGAAGAAAAGCTGGGCCAGGCAGAGAAGACTGAACTGGACGCCCACTTTGAAAACCTCCTGGCCAGGGCAGACTGCACAAAGAACTGGACAGAGAAGATCTTGCGTCAGACTGAAGTTCTGCTACAGCCAAACCCGAGTAAGTGCAGCTTCTCCTGAGGCCTGAAGGACAAACATCACTTGCTAACAGACCTGCCCTCTGGCAGAGAGCCCTGTTGCACTGAGTTTGTGGGGGTTGCAGGACACGTGTCTTTGCAGGGCCTGTCCTTCCTTCTCTGCACCCGGGAGGTGACTGGCTGTGACCACAGCCTGGCACTGCTCCCGAGGGACAGGGAAGGGACACCTTCTCCTGGCACTGCTGCCTGCTGTCCACTGCGTGCCTGAGGATCCCTCTTTCAGCA
Source organism: Sclerurus mexicanus (assembly GCA_013396755.1). Classification (NCBI taxonomy): domain Eukaryota; kingdom Metazoa; phylum Chordata; class Aves; order Passeriformes; family Furnariidae; genus Sclerurus; species Sclerurus mexicanus. Next base: position 96,613 of record VWZF01004054.1, read on the forward strand.
TCCATGGTGTCCCTATTCCAGGTGCCAGAGTAGAAGAATTCCTCTACGAGAAGCTGGACAGGAAGGTGCCTTCCCGGGTCACCAACGGGGAGCTGCTGGCACAGTACATGACAGAAGCAGCCAATGACTTTGGGCCAGGGACACCTTATGGTAAGTCAGCCTGGCTAATTAAGGAAGTCCTAGGAATTCATCCCTTCCCAAGAGAGCATCCCTAACACTGCTCTGGGTTAAGGCATCTGCAGCACAGCCCATGGAGGAGGCAGGGTGACCTGCTGCCCCTCTGCCAGTTCTGGGATGCCAGAGAAGGGTTGTTTCTAGCATGGAAGCAAATGGACCTTCTGGAGTAGGGAATCAAGTCTTACTTGCTCCGTGCTCCAGGGGTAAAGGGGCAGGAGTCTTCCCATTCCCAATGCAGTCCTCAAGTCTGGCAGAACTAGAGAAGAAGTAAAGACACACCGATCCAGGGGAGCTCATGGAACTGCTTACAGGACACAGAAACTCTTCGGGCTCTTTCTGTGGCTTTCTAAACCAGCTGAACAGGGAATTGCGGTGAACAGCTTGAGATTTATCCAATTTGAGCATATTTTTAGTCCAAGGTGGTATCTGTTTGCAGACAGTTTCTCTAGACTCTGAGCAGGAGAGCCCTCTTTGACTGCATTCTGCAAGTGGAGGGTGGAAATCTTTCTCCAGCAGAAGGAGAACAGGAAAACAAATCTGGAAGTTTGGGGCTTGGCTACAAGCCTCAACAGGCCTCTTCCTGACCACACAGAACACCTTTCTGTCCTTAAATCCTAACAGTTGTCTCTTCCTGAGGGAATTTTTGGCTTCTTTAAGCACAGAAACACTGCCTTCACTTCCAGCTGTCCTTGCCTTTGCCATGAGCTTTGTTCCTGCTCTCCAGATCAATAGCTGTTCAATACTGAATCCTGTTACAGGCAGAACAGCTGTAACTGCATCTATGGCCAACCCTGCCTAATCAACTCATGTTTTCTGCTCTGCTGCTTTTTAATTTGCTGCTCTGTTCCTGTTCCTCTGTTTCATGAGGCAAAGAAGGATCATTCTGTGCAAGCAGGTGGAGCAGTAAAAGGCCATCAGTGGCCCAAGTGCCTCAGCAGATGGATAAGATCAAAGCTGCCCTGGGAGCAGTGAGAAGAGGCCTCAGGCTGAGAGCAGACCGTGGTCAGGGCTGGAGCTGGTGTGGGATGGGCATGGTCACCTCACCCGGGCAGGGACCCTGTGCCTGTGTCCCCAGCACGGGAGCCTGGTGGCTCTGGGCCAGTTGACTGAAGCCAACACAGAGTTCCCTGGTTTCTCCTGGAGCTGAAGGTTCCTGTTGTTGCAGGGAAGACTTTGATAAAAGTTGGAGAGACTCAGAGGCTCTTGGGTGCAGCGGAACGGGAATTCATCCGCTCTGCCTCCATCAACTTCCTGACCCCACTGCGCAACTTCCTGGAAGGGGACTGGAGAACCATCTCCGTGAGTGTGGGAGCAGGGAAGAGAGAGGGTGTCACATCCCTGCAGTCGGGGAGGGCAGGGGGAGGAGGAAACTCTGCTGGAGAACCCGTTTTCTTTCCCTGGGAGGAAGGATGACTCTGTACCTTTCCCCTTAAAGAATACAAAGAGGGGGGAATACCAATCCTAGATCTGCTCGGGGTCCCCTCTCCGGCAGGGAAGGATTGCCAGCTGATGTGCATGAGGAGGGCAACTCACTTCCCCACTCCTGCAGCTGGTGGGCATCACCCACCCAGAGGCTGCCCTGTTTCCAGAAGGTTTTCTATCCTGTATCCCTCAGCCAGGCCCAAAACTCCTGCTAACAAGATGGACATAGCAGCTGCTTCTTCCTCCCTGGCATTCTTTGACAAGGAGATAGACTGGATTGCTAGATGATCCCGCATCCCCTTCCCTCCCCAGCCCTGTCCTCAGCAACCTGCTCTCACCCTTGTCCTGTCCCTTCCAGAAAGAGCGGAGGATCCTGCAGAACCGCCGCCTGGACCTGGACGCCTGCAAGGCCAGGTTGAAGAAGGCCAAAGCTGCCGAGGCAAAAGCAGCGGTAACTCTTCCCCTCAGCCCCCCTCCATCCCTCTGGCCCCAGGGCTTGGCTCACATGGTCAAAAATCAGGTTCCCCTACTATGTCCGGCCTCTGGCAGGCACGGGTGGGGCAATTCCTCATCTGATATACAAGGGAACTGGGAGCCGGAGAGATGTGCCTGTTCCTGAGATCTCCCTTGGGAGAGCTGCTGAAGCAAATAGTTCTGAGCTTCCAGAGTCTGGAAACTTGCACTTGTCCCAGGCTCCTGCCTCCTGATTAATCAGGGTTGCTGGATGATTTGTGCTCCTGACTAAAAGGCTGCATCTTCTGGGGACTTGCTGACTTTCCCTGGGGACCTCAAAGCAAGGCAAGAGAGAGCTGAGCTGGGAGGTGCACGAGGGTGTTGGGGCCCTGCAGCAGTCCCAGGCTGTCAGACTAGTTAAGGTTCTGCCCTTCCAGGCAGGACTGCTGCAGGAGCCTGTGAGGACTGGCCAGGGTCACGCTGGCTACCAAGGTCCTTCCTTCAGCTTCTCTGCTCACTCAGTTCATGGCATTCTTCCGAGCCTTCTGACTGGGGAAATCACCACCCTGGGCACTGCTGGGGTCCCTGGATGGCCTGGTCGAAGCAGATTGTCATCCTGCAGTGCTCTGGCTGTTGGCACTTGCCAAGTTCTGCTTCTTGCTTGGGGCCAGGAGCTCAACTAGCAAATGTGTGCAGTCAGAATGGGCAGGAATCCCTGTCAGTCCATCTCTGGGATGCACTGGGATACCAGCCTAGGAGCTCTCCAATGAGCCTGTTGCCAGCCATCTGCTCAGCTGGGCCTCTGGCCTTGCAGCTCCCTGGATAACAGTTCCCACCTGTTTTCCCTTTGCTCCAGCTCTGACTACATCCCTGCCAGATGGGGAAGTTGTGCTAAGCTCAGGAGCCTCCATCAGCAGGGCTGACAGTGCTCAGGCCTGCACAGAAAAGCTGTGACCAAAAGTAGGAGCTGCTCTTTTAAAAAAGCCTCCTCTGATCAGTCAAGTCTTCTAGATCCTCTGAAGGTAAATTCAAGGGATCCCTAATTCCCCTTCTGGAGGGGACAGTGCCCCAGTTTCAGGGAACTGGTGGCCATTGCTTTACCTTTAAGCTCGAATCAAAGCAGGAATTCAGATACCTCCTGTACTTCCTCCCTTTCCCCCCTCCTTACCTTGCTTTCTGCAGGAAGTGATCCCAAGGCCTCTCACCTGCACACACACCCGTGGGTGAGGAACTTCCCCACAGCTGGAAAAGAAAAGCTTGGTTTCCCACTGGAATTTCTGGGGTGCCCCAGGCAGGTGCAGAGCCTGTCCAGGCTTTCCAGGGTGTTCTCCCCGAGCCAGGTTTCAAAGTAGCAGAGTGGCTGAAACACAGATCACACAAAGCAAACTCAGCTGCTTCTGTGGGGACCCCTCTCTCACCCAGCTTAGCTTAGAGGTGAGGTCTCAGGGCTGTGGGTGCCTCAGTGACTGCCAGAGGACAAGGTGGAAGCTCCCAGCACTGGGCAGAACTGCTGCCTCTGCCCTGACTCCCCAGTTCCCTGTAACATGCCTGGAGTTGTGTGTCACACCTCCCCATCCAAGCTGAATTATCCCACTCCCCCAGCTCACCCCTCTCTTGCTGCTCTTCCCCTCTGTGGTGCAAACTCAGCTTCTGTCTCGTGATGACCCTCAAGTGCTGCTGCCCAGACCTGGGAGCTGCTGTTGGAGCAGCTGGGCTTGTGCATTTCCCACGGACTTGGTGCTTTGTCCTTCCTGTTGATGCTGTTTTGTTTACTAACCTTTTTGTTTTGTTTCTTTGTGATTTGCTCAGTGTGAGGGAGATGTGAGTATTGACTGTGCTAACAGTGCTGTGATTTTTTTTTTCTTTCTTTAACACCTCTCATTGTCTCTTTCCCATTTTTAAAAGAAAATTCATACCTCCTTTGTCCCCTTGGGACCAGCCCTGCAGCATGTTCTGAGCGTGGTCAGAGCTGTGGCTGCCTGGGAAGGTGCTCCAGAAGGATGGTCAGCTGCCTGCAGCTCCTCTGGAGCATCCCTTGGGTCCATCCACGCTCCTGCAAGCAGTGCTCAACAGAGGCAGGGGCTCCCCTAAAAACCCCCTTGGGCTCCTCCAGCTCCAGGATGGAGGAGCTGGGATTGGGTGGCCAATCCTTGTCCAGAAGGGCAGCCCAGAGACAATGACAGGCAGGATGATCTGGTTGTGGTGCTGTTCTGTCCTCCAGGCGCTTACAAGAGTGGAAGGGGGAGGGAGGTGGGTCCCTTTTGACCACTGCTTGCAAATACAACTTGTCTGTGTACAGAAGTACAAGAGAAGCTTGCCTTCTTCATCCCATGTGCTATGACTAGTTTTGGGACTCCCTGGAGACCAGGGAATGGGAGGAGAGGTTTCTTCAGTTGCTCTGGATCTTTAAAAACCAAAAAGCACAAGCAGCTATACCTGTGAAACATCCCTTCTCCCCACAGGGAGGAGCCCAGCTGAGTTGCTGTGCTGGCCTCAAATCTCACTGGTGCGTTTTTCTCCCTATATTCAGAGGTTTGACTTGTAATAGGAATTGCTCCTCCTTATTCCTTCCTCCAGCCATCCCCAAAACTCTTAAATGGTATACTAAAAAAAGAAAAATCTCTTCTTGTTGGGCCTGCCTGGCTGCTCTTGCACCCCCGGTCACTCGTTCCAGCAGGGTGCTTGGGGCCCAGCAAAGTGGGTCAGTGTATATAAGGAGATCTGGGTGACTGCAGGGGGATTAACCTGGGAGAGGAAATGTGGGATCTGAGAGGATTCACAGCACAGCCAGGATCCAGCAGGACTGTGCCAGCCACGCACAGCAGCCACTGTGCAGCAAGGGCTGACCAGGAGGGTGCCCTGAGTGTTCCTGACGTGAGGCAGCTCCGTGGATTCTCTCTTCAGATGATGCTACAGCCAAAGGCCATCCCAGGAGGAAGCCTAGTCTTAGCTTAGCTGAATGCTGACCGTGTTACCTGGTGGTTAGTGAGCCCACACCTTGTGGGGGTGGATGAATCCATTGCATTCCCAATGAGGAAAACCTCCAGAGGGCTTAAGTCTTCCTGCCCCAGGGCAGAGGTTTAGCTATGGAGAAGGTGGCTTGTTCTCTGACCTCTGGGATGAAAAGTCACCCACTGCCTTTGGCTGGAAGTGGTTTGGCTGAGCCATGTGCCTTCCTGGAAATGGCAGAGGTGGCTCTGTCAGGAGGACACGTGCCCAGAGGCTTGGAGAGAGCAAGAACAGCAGATGTGTCTCTCTAGAAGGCACTGTGGAAAGGATGCTCCAAGGCTGGTAGACATTCCTCTCTAAAGACAAGGCCCCATACAGTGGCACTTGTAGGATTGCTGGCAGTAGGCAAGGGGAAGGAAGGTCCTGTGCCCCGGACTGAGCCAACACAACATGAGCAGCCTGCTGGCTGGAAGGGAGTGGGAAGTGCCTTGGGATTGTGCTGTCCCAAACCCACTCCAGCAGGCTGCTGTGAGCTGTAAGCACAGGCAGAGTTTCTAACAGCAGAAGTAGCTGCTGTTCAAGTGGCAGGTGTGACTGCAGAGCCAGTCCAGCTTTTCCTGCTCCAGCCTGGCTTCCACACTGTCCACACTGCTCAGACATCGGGAGACCTCCCTCCTGCCACCTCAGGAACCTGAGCTCAGCTCCCAGCACAGGCAGGACAAGAGCCTCTCCTGTCCGGTTCCAGCCATCGCCCACTGACTCCTGTTGCCTCCTCTGGTGCCTTGTACATGACACTCTATTCCCCCCCAGGCTGTGCCTGACTTTCAGGAAACCAGACCTCGTAATTACGTGCTCTCCGCCAGCGCCTCAGCGGTAAGATTTGCCTCCTGCCTCCTCCTGGGTGTGCCTCTCCAACCTCCTCCTGCCCCTCTCTCTACCTGACTTCAACTCAGACCTAGTGCTCTGATGTTTTCAACATTTTAATGTGACATGGGCTGCCCAGGGTTCCCCTGACTCAACCTCAGGGGTTCAGATCACCCCTGTGGGGGTGCGTGGTCAGGCTCTGGTCCTTTTCTGCTTGGTTTGCTTCCCAAACCAGCTTCTCTGCCAATCCTCTTCCACATTTCTAGTGGGAATTTTCTGACTGGGTTTTATCGCTAGTGGAGCAATTGAAAAGCAAAAAGGCTGGCCTTTCTGGATGGTTCCAGCTGCACACTGGCAGCGTCACATGCCTGATATGTGCTGTGCTGGCAGAGGCAGAGGCTTTGTAGCTGGCCAAGAGAAGCAAAGGTGGAGGAACCCCTTTGCCACCAGTGTCAGTAACACTTTAGGCTGACAGTGCAGGCTTGTCTGTTCTGCAAATAGAGGTCATTTTTCCCCCTTCCATCCTGGGGCCTGTCTGTTGGCCGCTGTTACATGGCCAGATGTGCTGGGGGCGGGGGAACAGCCCGTGGCATCTCTGCTCTGTTGCACTTAGTGGTTGTGGCCAAACAACTGGCTTTCCCTGCTGTGTGTTCCTGGCTCCCCATTGCACAATGTCACATTTCTCATTAAAATGTTGAAAACTGCTCATCTTGCTTCCTAACTAGCATTCAGAACAACACTGATGCCTGTTAATAGAATAATCTGGGAGTGGGATCTGTAGATACAAAAAAGGGCAGCCCAACCTTCTCACAAACCAAAACCTTCATGGAAACAAGTTGGATTTGGTTCATGGGAAACTCATCCCATTTGGAGAAAAAGGTGTGTCTGAGCTGGTAGCATCAGTGTTAGTTCGCAGGGGGATCTGTCCTGACCTTCTTGGAGAGTGATGCTGGGATCAGAAACATCTCTGCACAACACTTAGGAAATGATTTCCATCGGTAACAGGCTCAGTGGGGAGAGCCCTGAGGAAGAAACTGATGCTGGTGATGCTGTAGGAACTGCTCAGTTCTTTCCTAGTGCAGCAGCTCACAGCCAGCCTGTGGCTCTGGCTTCTCCCTTGGGAAGGTCTGTTCCAAGGGCAGTGGGATAATGGACTGCAGTTAAGCTCTGGCAGAATCAGAGGAGACAGACTGGGCTTTCCCTGCCTCTGGATAGACCAGGGTATCCTGACCATTCCCCAGGGCTAAAGCTGACCTGAAGACGAGTGTCTGGACAACGTGCATTGGCCTCTTGTGGAGTGCCCAGATGCTCAGCTGGACAAATCCAACCCTCACCAAACTGCAACTGGATCTGCCCTTGCTCTATCGCAAAGGGGAGCAGGTGCCACGCCAGTAACACGGCAGCAGAAATAGGTTTTGGGAGGTTTTTAGCTGACAAGTGTCTACCCTGGGACATCTCTGCCTAGCTGAGTGCTCCCGCCTCAGCTCTGCTGGCGCTGATGGCAGCGGGCAGTGAAAGCAGCCAGTGCCCACCTCGAGCCCTCACTCATGTTGGGTGGTGGCACAGCAGGGCCTCCTACCAGGAGTGCCCATAGAAAACCCACTGGCCTGGCCAGCGACAGGCCTTGTGGCTTCCAAAACTTTTCCAGAGGCTGCAGTTTGGTGGGTGAAGGGCCACCTGAAGTCCAGCTGCACTGGCAGGGGTGACCTGGATAACACTTTGCATCTCTAATCAGCAAAACACAGGCTGGGCCGGGGCTGCTCCCCGTGCAGGCAGAGCTGCTTTGCAGCGAGCTCTCTAATCCCAGCACTCATCCCAAGGGGTCAGGCACTGCAGCAAGGTAGGAGCTCTTCATCCTGTTGCTCTGCTTCTCTTCCAGGCCAGAATTCTTGTGCCACTTCAGCCTTAGTGTGCACTGCCAGTGGTGAGCAGTGGCTGCTGCTCCCCTCGCTCTGGAGCTCGGCTCCTTTCTGGAGGGAGGGATTGTTTGTGCCCCAGGTGACAGCTTGGTCCTACAGGTGAGCAAGCAGCTCGGCTCTCTCCTGGAGCACATGCCCTCAGCAGGGCTCTGATTTGGGTTCCAAATCCCTGTTGTTGGTTTCTGGAGAGGTGGATAACACAGTGCTTTGATTTTTTTGCCCTTCCATTACTGGAGGGCTTGGATGGAATTAAAGAGAAAAGCACCTCCCTTGTTTTGTTTAAGTTGGAGGCTGAGGAGTCATTTCTCCTCTCTCCCACACTGACCTTTTGTTTTTGTGTAAGAAGGTGTATGTGGGCTGTGTAAACCCAAATATCCCTTTCTCTCAGACTCTGCTATGCTGTATTCCTAGGAATGATTCCAAGAAAAACAGATTGAGTACCTTAGAGATGGTTCCTCTGGCTTGAGCTGGGGGGGAGGAAGACAAGTGCAGGTCATGGCCTGTTCTGCTCCCTGAGCTGTCCAAAATGTAGTCAGACAGTGCCTTAGCCCAGGGATAGATCTGGGCAAAGCAGGACTGTCCCAGAACACTGCAGTCAGAGCTGGAGGTGGCACAGCAAAGCCAACAGAAGAGGAATCTGGCTACAAAGTCAATGGGTGCTGCACTGCTTAAATGGGCCTGAGGTGCCTTCAGTACTGCCCACATCATCTGAGCAGGAAGACCTGGGACCAGAGTGAAAGCTTCCCCTTGCTCCTGTGGTAGACCCTGTTCCAAAACAGGGGGATGTGCTGGCACAGACCGTGTGCCAGAGCAGCAGTTCAGGACCTGCTTCTCAGCTTCTTAGGGGATGTTTCTACTCCTGAGTAGGAGCTCTTAGACTGAGAAAGGGAAAGGCCTTCTGTCCCCACACGTGGCTGAAATTGCCCAGGCCTTCCTTGAACCAGTTCCTGATTTGCAGTGATAAGACATCCTCCTAAAGGCCAGGGAAAACACCCACCTCAGCACCCAGAGCAGGGACAGCCCACAACCCCGAGAAACCACTGCAATAACTGCCCAGATAAGAAGAGATGCCACGTACCATGGAGCAGAAGCTGAGCTGCAGTTTCAGGGCAGGAGGCAGAGCAGGCAGCAGTCCCAGGAACCTGACACAACATCTTCCTGCTTCAGTCTTCTCAGGGAGCAGGCAGGTCCTGCAGGTGCTCCTTATATTGGTTTGTATTTGGCCCACCTGAGTTCAGCTGGTGAGCAAACCTCCACAGGGTTCAGCTGGGACAGCCTGGGGCTGGGCAGGGCCTGTTCTCCCTCTGCCACCATGTCCAGCACAGGTGCCCGCAGTGCAGGTTCAGCCCTGCTCTGGTGACCTTCCCTGACCTGCAGAGGTGACACTGGGGGGTGAGGCTGAGCCCCACTGGTGTGGGATGTTACTTGCTGGCTCCCAGTTAGTCCAGTGTGATTCCATGTTGGCAGCACTGAGGGGGTCGTTGTCTGCTGAGGAAAGGCCAAGCCGAGGACCTCTGGGAAGGATCAATATGTTTTTCTGCCTCCTCTCTCCCTTTTCCCATTGCTGTGTGTGACTCCTATTGTCCATTGTTTCATGTCCTGGGGCCAGATCCCACAAGCAGCTGCCCTGAGTGTGCCCCATGGGTGAGGAGAGCAGGAAGGAGTTGTGGGATGTCATGCCTGGCTCACAGGCAGCATCCAGCCATTGCTTCCTCCTTGCTGTAGCTGCACAGGCCTGTTGGCAGAGCGGCCTGGCTGGATTATCCCATTTATCTGAGCTCCCTGGAGCTGTGGGTGAGGCACTCCAGGCTCTGCCTGGCCTGAGCTCATGGCAGCTCCCAGGCCCTATGCATGGGCTCAAGCACCTCACTTGCCTCCCCGCAGTCCTAAAAGAAGGGCTGTCCTTCAGCACCAAGGTCTGCAGCTTCAGTAAAGTGACCCTTGCTGTGCAGAGCACTCTGATGTAAATCTTTGTCTTCCTGGAGCCCATGGAATGCTCCAGTGGCTGTAGCAGCCCTGGCAGGAGCAGAGCTGGCGTGCTGCTGGCTCTGGTGGCATGGCTTTGCTCTCCCATTGTGAAACTGAGCTTGAGGGTGCAGGAATGAGGGGAAGGGGCACGGATGTGGCAGCTGCTGCTGGGTGAAGGGCTAGCTTGTCCCTGGAGTTGGCCTGCTGTGCCCACGGAGCGTCCTTGCCCACTGGTGTTAATGCCAAGTGCTTCTCGACGTCTCCAACACTGATCTCCTTTCCTGTTGCTCTGTGGCCCCTGCAGCTTTGGAGCGACGAGGTGGAAAAAGTAAGTACCCAGCTGAAATTGTGCTCAAACCTCGTGGGTGTGCTGGGGGTGTTTGGGGCCAGGGGTGCTATGGAACCCTTCCTGCTCACGGGCAGGGTCAGGGGGTGCTGCTGTTGTCAGCCCCAGTCCTGATCCCACTGTGTGGCTCAGTGTGACTGGGTCCACCTGGGAAGAGCCTTGCCCAGGGGCCAGTTGGCTGTTCCTGGTGTGAGACACAAAGCAGGAGTGTGTTTGTGTGCAGCAGAAGGCAGCTCAGAGCCCTGCCCCGTGTGGCAGGAGCAGAGGGGATGCACCAGCTGGGACTCAGCCCTGCTCTGTGGCCAAGGCCCTGCCTGCCCCCATTGTCCATGTGCCTCTGGGAGCTCCTGGGCCTGGCCAGCAGCCCCATGCAGAGCTGAAGCCAGGACAGAGTTTCTCTGTGCACATCCCCAGCTGCTGGAGGGCACAGCCCTATCAGGAGGGCAGGGGAGAGGGCTGGAGCCTGTTGTGGAGCCTGATTCTCTCTGGGTGAACTGCACTCACCCTTTGGAGCCGGTCCGTGGAGGCAAATCCCGGGTCTCAGGCTCTGCAAGGGCAGTGTGACTTGTCCATGAAGATGGATGGGGGCTGCTGGTGGACTGAGAGCAGGGTGAGCTCTGTGTGGAGCTCCAGCGTGGTTCAGAGCTTCCAGAGACACCTTCTGGGATCCTGTTGGCTTTCACTCCTCGAACACCCCCAGCAGACACTGGCCTGAAGCCTGAAGTGCAATGGCAGAATGGCACATTCCTGCTTGCTGTGCATGAGAGCAGCTGTTCCTGCCTTACTCCAGAGGCATCAGCAGAGTGGACTGGCTGATCCTGAACCAGCTCTCCCTGTTCTTTGAACCCTTCAGTCCCTCACACAAACCAGCTGACTGCAGCCAGCTATAACCACGCAAGGATGTGTTCCTCCATCCTCTCTCTTTGGTCTGTCCTGCTTGGATAGACCGAAGTATGTCAGTAACCATGAAAATTCTGTGTCTGGGAGAAGCACAAGACGGGAAGGGACCTGCCAGGTCACATCCAGTGCTGGCTTTATAGGAAACTGCATCCTGCAATTGCTCAGAGCTGGCAGGGAGAGGCCAATCCCGGGCAGTGCCAATGGAGCTGGGTGTGCCTGGCACAGGTTCTGAATAACTTGAATACTGAAGTCTCAGCCCACTGGAGCAAGAATCTCTTGGTGCTTTGAAGGCATTTCCTGTTACATTCCCCCTTCTCCTTTAAATAATCCCCCTCATACAGGGGATGGAAGAAAATAGATCAGTTGTAGCTTAAAATAGATAAATCTGATTAAAAGACAGTCAAAGCATTTCTTTTTTGTAGCCTGGCTCCACTCTGGTGGTGGTAACACTGGTACCAGACAAGAGCTGTGCTGGCCCCAGCAGCCCCTCCAGCTTGTCCTACTGGGAATACTGGCTCTCCTCTGGGGTCACCAGCCATGTGGCCTCTGCTCTGAGTCTGTCAGCCTGGGGGGATCAGCCCTCTGGGCTCAATTCCAGACATGTCATTCCTGTGCCAGAATGATCAGGACATTTCCAGAGCAGCCAAAGGACCCTGGAGAAGGGGAAAGGGTTCTCCTTCCAGTGAGCTGGAGCTGCGTGGGCAGCACTCTGCTGTGACCAGTCACAGCACATCCCAAGAGGAAGCAGCACCTGGTGCCTGGTGGTAAGGGGTGAACCAGGCTGGAGAGAACACGTGGGGCTGTTTGTCACCCCTTTGCACCTGGTAGCAGGAGGGCAGAGGTGGCACCAGGGCACCTCTGGAGCTCTTCTCCCTGCCAGAATCCGCCCGGGTGTTGTGGCACTGCAGAACTGCCCCAGTGTAATTGTTTGCTGAGGGGGGAGAGATGTTCTGGCTGGCTGGGGAAGAGGGTCTCCAGTGTCAGTCTCTGAATTCCCAGTGCCTGCTGTGGAGCTGCCTGCTCTTCACTGGTGTTCAATTCTCCTAGCTCAAAACCAGTAAAATGCTCCAAAGGAGAGCCTTGAGTTGAAGTTGGATTGGGATGTTCATCTCCATTGCAAAGACTTAATTAGCAGCAGCAATGTGGTAAATGGTGCCTGGCCTCTGCCTTTGTTCTGTGGTGATAAAAAAGAAACCACTGCACTTCCAGAGAGCAGCTTAGGGAGGCTGTCACATTCCTGTGCCCGCAGGCACAGAAAGGGGGATAAAAAGACTGGTGCTGGCTGTGGGACTGGCTCTCCACATACCTCAGGATTAGCAAAGCCTCTCCATCTTCATGTTCTAGTCCTGTGGGAGCAGGAGCTTCCTAGCTTGATGCATCAAGTCTTGAGCTGCCATTCCATGACCTGCAATGATCCAGAGTAGGATCAAACAGGAATCAAGCTGAAATACAGCCTGAGGCCTCTGGGATCCCAACCCAGGGCGTCTTGTGCCTGGTGCTCAGTGTCACGGGTGCATGTGGATCCCACTGAGCTGCAGCACCCGTGTCTGGGAGCCAAAGGGGGCTGGTGGGGGGTTGCAGAGGCAGAACAGGGGTCCTGCCTTGTGCTGCCTGAGCCCCCCACCCTGTTTGCAGGCGGAGCACGAGCTGAGGCTCACACAGACCGAGTTCGACCGCCAGGCAGAGGTGACCCGTCTCCTGCTGGAGGGGATCAGCAGCACACACGTGAGTCTTGCCGGGCACCAGGGGGTGACAGGGACTACAGAGGCTCTGGCTCCTTCCTTAAAGAGTGCCAAGAGGATGATGGAGCCCTGCACTGGGAATAGAGGGAGATGTGGTAAATTTGGATGCTGCAGCAACCTCCTTGTAAGACCCAGACTATTCAAACTAAAACCACAACGAATTGTGCACAGGCTTCTGCAGTTCTGCAGTCCTCAAAGTGCTTCCAAGTCAGCAAAACCTTGTTCTCTGACTGGAGCTGTGGGGTGGCCACCCAGGCATGCAGTCTGCTTCCTTCAGGGGTAGCAGTAGCTGCAGCAGGAGAGTTTCTGTGCCTGGCAACCAAACCCTGTCAAGCTGATGGTCCTTTTTCCTCCAGGTGAATCATCTTCGCTGTCTCCACGAGTTTGTGGAGTCTCAGACCAACTACTATGCTCAGTGCTACCAGTTCATGCTGGACCTGCAGAAGCAGCTGGGCAGGTAAGACAAGAGACTGCTTTTACTTCCCTGAGGGTTATTGATCTCATTACCCCGGCTCAGGCCTCCTTCCCCTCCCACATCATAACCTTGGGTAGAGTTACGCAGCCCCTCCCAGCTCTGACAGGGTTTAGCGTGGTGACCAGTGCTGGTGCATTTGGAGCAGACATTGCCTTGGGATTCATCTGGGGTTTATACATTCCTCTCCAAGTGTGACAGGCCATGGGAGTTGGAACATGCTTCCTCTAAATTAGTGAAATCACAGGGGAGTCAAATTCCTGTTGCCAAGCAATGAGCCTGAGCGTGCTCGGCTGCAGCAGTAACGAATTCCAACTTCCACATTCAGTGCCACTGGCTGCACATCCCCTGGGCTGGGCTGGGCTGTTCTGCCTGGTACCATCACACCAGCACAGGGGCCTGGCCCAGGAGGGGCTGTTGCCTTTCTGTGATCACTCACTGCTCCTGTTCTGTTCTTTTCCATGCCTGCAGCTCCAAAGGAGAAATGTAAGTACCCTGTTGGCCAAGACGAGCTCTGAGGGCTCTCTGTCCCCCTCAGCCACTCTGGGGTCTCTGAGAACTTGCCTCAAAGGGCCAGAGCTGCACCCCTTGAGATAAAGGAGCCAGAGCTCCATTACTGTCTCTCCGGAGAGCCCACAAAGCTGGGAGCCTCCAGCTGGGGCATCCAGTTTAACAGCAGCAATGTCCGTCCCTTTCCTGAAGAGCTAGCAGGCAGAACGGGTAACACAGACCATGTGAGAGCAGGGCAATGGACTCAAACAGCTGCAGAGCCAAGAGCAGCACCTGCCCAGCCCCCTCTGCTGTGCCACACTTCAGTCTGGTCCCCTGCAAGTTTGGTGCCATCCTGAAACAGGGCACTGGCATCAAAATAAGCAGACAAATATCACCTATTGCAGTCTCAGCACCTGACAACAGCGTGTTTCTCCATGCGAAGGGCAGTGTGGATGTCACAGCTGAGGCTGGAGCATCACCTCTGCAGGGTAACTGCTGCCAGCAGGGGCTCTGGGTGGTTCCTCAGCCTGGAGCCTCGCTGAGCTCTGCTCTTTCCTCCCGTCTGAAGATTTTCAGGCACATTCGTAGGCAACGCAGAATCCACGTCTCCCGCAGCTGCTCCCTCCACTCCAGCGGCTGCTGCTGCCACGCTCCCTGCTGTGCCTACTATCCCAGTGGTGCCCACAGTTGTTGGGGTGCCCAACGCCGTGGCAGAGGGGGTGCTGAACCCCAGTGAAGTGAAGCCCCCGGCCAGCGGGACGCGGAAGGCCAGAGTCCTCTACGACTACGAAGCCGCCGACAGCACCGAGCTGGCTCTCCTTGCAGATGAGGTTGGTGCCTTTCCCACGTGTTGGATTTGGTTGTAATTGCCCAGCAGTCTATTTTGTACCCAGCAAAGCCTTTAGTCACTTTTCCTGCCCCTAAAGCCTGCTTTATGGCACTACTAGAGTCTTTACGTGGACACAAGTATCCCCTGAGCTGCAGTGAGTTGTGTTCACAGCCATTTGCTGTTTAACATCACCCCAATAACTCCTCGATTCCTGCTGGAGTCCAACTGGACTCAAAATAAAATACCCCAATACTCGGTGCCTTCACTGTGACCCTCAAATACAGCTGCCTAATCCAGAGCTGTGGGATAAGCTGCTGGCTGGAGGCCTGCTCCAGTCATGCTGAGAAAAAAAAGGAAATTCAGCAAGTTGCAAACTCTTCTGTTCTCTGGACTGAACTTCTGTAATCAGGATTATATAGCAACATGTAAAAATACCTCAAGTAACTTCGGAGAATGAAAAGGCAACAGGACATCACTGGGCAGCTTCCCATAGCTCTTGTGTTAAAGCTGCAGACAGCTCCAGGGAAAGGGCACAGATTGCCTGGTAAATGAACTTTTGAGAATTATTGTTCTTTCAGTCCCCCCCGACTGAACTTGGCTCTGCCTGCAGACTGAGGCCCTGTCTGATGCTGTCTTCTCTCCCCAGATGATCACTGTGTACAGCCTGCCAGGCATGGATCCAGACTGGCTCATAGGGGAACGAGGGAACCAGAAGGGGAAAGTTCCTGTCACTTACTTGGAACTGTTAAGTTAAATGTTTCCAGGAAGAACGCACAAGCAGAATACACCCCTCATCTCCTGGCACTTGTATGCGGATTTCTTCATCCGAGACCATTGCTCTCTTCAGGGTTGACACTCCATTGCTAGTGTGGGAATTGTGGGAAAGAAGTGGTAAAACCATTATGGTGAGGTTTTGGGAAAGGGCTGATGGCACCCAAGACTGAATTTGTTACCTACCAGTGCAGCCTGCTTTGAGGTCAGTGTTGATGGCACAAGATTCCTCCATTATTTCCCCTTCCCTTGTTCCTCGCAGTGGCTTTCCCAGGACCAGCCGTGTCCCTCAGCAGCTGCTCTGGAGTCCCAGTTACACCTCCCTGTGTCTGCTGTGGGTCGGTGCCTGTCAGCCCCTGCCCTCCTCCCTCTTCTCCAGCGGTAGGATTGCCCAAGTCCAGCCATCGAGCATTCCAGTAGGGAAGTGTCCCACACCCCCCCCGACACGTCCCAGTAAGGCAAGGCAGCTGCAGTTAAGCTTTAGGAGCCTGTTAAACCCATCCAGCCATGGGAGAACAGCAGTGCAGGGCTGGCCTAGAGCCTCACTCACCGTCCTGGGGCCTGGTGGCTCCTCCCTACACCTGTCCTCTGGAAAATTGCCTTATGGAGACCAATCTGGTACCACAGGGCCTAACCCCAAACCTCAGTGCAAGGGACCATCATCTCGCTTGCGTGTCCTCCAAGAAATTGCTCTTGGACTGCAAAGTTTACAAGCCCTTTTACAGCTTTGCTCCCCGTGTTACTGTCCAGGCTTTCCTGTCAGTGCGTCTGTCCAGGCCTGTTTTAGCCTGACTTTGTTTTCACCCCGAGCCTCTGATTTAATGAATGTTTCTCCTCCCATCTCAGCAGTGAACAGACTTGGTGCATCCTAGTGCAGGAAGGGCCATTCCCACCTGCTGTGACCTCCAGCAAGGAGCTGTTCTTGGCCATACACACACACCCCCCACAGCCCAGGCTGCCCTGGAGAGACGTGCTGGTTTAGCTCAGGTGTGTGTGTGCCTGCTCATCCCAGAGTGAACTTTTAGCTAGAGCTCCCCCAAAGGACTTCACTGCTGTGTCACTGGTTTCCCACTCGAGCTGGATGGAAGAGAAACTCACCTGCACCAAGCTCTCTGTTCACCACCTTCCCCTGGGTATGTCAGAACTAACTTTGCTTGTTTATTGATCTTTTGCACTTTCCCCAATGGTATCGTGACCACTCTAATGTAACAGGGCACTGAGCACCTGTGTTTGTGGGGCTCATGGGTTTCAGCACTTATTTGCCAATAAACAAACTGCCTGACCTCCTGCCTCAGCATCTTCTGTGGGCTCAGGGCTGTCCCTGCTCTCCAGCAAAGAGGGAGACAAGCAGGGAGGCAGAGGGAGCAGCTCAGGGGAAAGCAGTGAATTCCTGCTATCCCGGGCTTGGAAACTGGGGATAAAAGCAAAACAAAAGCTGCTAATCCTTCCTGTCCCACCTGAAACGCCCAGCATGCCTTGGAAATGTCTTGCAGCTCTTTTCCCAGATGACACATCTCAGTTGTACTACAGCTTCAGGGGCTCTGGGAAATAACAGCTCCTCCTTCACCTGGAGCAAAAATAGAGCACAGGATGACTTCAGCTGCTGAGAGACCCAGTGCTATTCTAGATCTAACAGACTTTTCGTGTTGTTATGGAAACTAGATCTGCTGCTGATCTAAAATCCTAAAGCCTCGTCCCTAACACCCAGCTTGGGAGGAACTCCTGGGAGAAGCAGCTGTTGAGAGGCTCTGTAGGGCAGGAACAGCACTCGGCTGTTCTACTTAAATGAAAGAGAACAGGGAAATCAAATGATGTTCCCGTTTCAGTTGGGTTTACAATTGCCAGGATTACCACTCCCACAGTCTATTAGAGATCTACCCCTGCCTATTTCCCTCCCACCTTCCATGTGTGCCTTTCCCTCAGGCCAGTGTTTCCCTGTTATTCCTCTCCCTGGCTCATTAAAGAGGAAGAAAAGTTCTAGCAAAGACAGCAGCAGCTTAATGATGCAGAAAATGGTTCTCTCTTCCCTCAGAGCAGCCAGAAGGAATTCTGTTCCCTCTGCAGCAGCAGAAAGGACATGAAAAATCTGTTGCTACTCTTGCCTCTGTGCAGGAAGGTGACACTTGTGCTGGAGCTCTGCAGATGTCAGGGGAGCTCCTCTTGGCTGGGTCCCTCCCCTCTGTGGCTGTAGCTCTGAAACACACGTAACCAACAGCACCCACTGCTCTGTGTGGCACCAAGAGCTCCTGCCAAGCACCACAAACTCACTCTGGTGCTTGAGTAAACATCTAAAAGAACGTATGACTTCTCCCTAAATTCTCATCCTACCCATTCCTGTTCAACACCAACACAGTGATGAGCACACGGTGACTTCCAAAGCTCTAATAAAAAGGATCCCTACCAGAGCCACCAAGAAACAGCCCCTGCTGTAACTGAACCTGCTCAGATGTACCAGGGGCTTTGCTTCCCCTCACCCATTCGCTGTCTCTGCAGTTCTTTACCTTCAGCTCTCCAGCCACACTCAGTCCCCCCATGGAACCACCACCACTGTCACCACCTCACCACTGTCACAGCAGCTCACCTCTGGTTTTGGAGGGTAAATAAGCCTTTCTCCCTTCTACTTTAACACCATTTACTCCAGTCAGCTAGTTCAGATCTCTCCAAAGCCTTCAAGGCTTGTGAAACTAGATAAGGCAAATGTGCCAGAATATTGCCAGCACTTAAGCTTACAGGATGAAAACAAACCTCAAAGCAAGATAATCTCATTTTCCCACTCCAGTCTCTTAAAACCATAGAAATTCAAAAGGTTCTGGCTGGTTAAACAATTAAGTGCCTCTTTAGGAAATAATTGGTAAGTTACTAGCTTACAGCTACACTGAAATTTGTTTTACCTTACATAAGTCTCCAGATTTCAGGCTTTATTTTAAGCAGTAATTACCAACCTTCTCTTACTGTCTCCATCACTGAGGCTCAGCACCTTAAAGGGTTTGCTGATTTATTCAAGAGCCACAACACAGGACGCAGCTTCACTGCAGTGTCCCCTCCAGTGTGAGCCTGTGCCCTCCCTGTGCTGCACAGGCAGAGCAGTGCTCCCTGCACAGGCATGTGCAGGGCAATCATCCCTGAGGAGTGTTTTATAGTGCTGCTCCTTTAAACCCTCCTACCAGTTCCCCAACATGAGAAAGGGAGTGGGTGTGGGGAAGCCGAGGGAATCAGCCTTCAATTACAGTCATTTCAAAGGGTATTGTCACTCACACACCACAGCCTTTGCTGGCACTTCAGCCCAGCAGAACCACCACCCAGAAACACCAGAGCTGGAGCTGCTGTGTCCACCACAAACCCACGAATCCAGCTGCTGTCTATAAAGGTTTTAATATCAGTATAAATAGGGCACAGTTACAAAAAACTGCAAGACTGGAGCAATGGAATTTTGACGTAAAAACCTTAAGTGAGGCCTTGCTCTTCAGAAACACACACAACACACAGACCGCAGGGTGAAGGGAAGGCGTGAGCACACATACACCATCGTGCCTTGAACCATTCAGTACAAAAACAGCAGTAGAAAGAAGGTCTCTGAATTGCTGGCTGATCCCTTGGGTGTGCCTTAGCTGGACTCTGCGGGAGAGGCAGATTGCACCTCGTGTTAGGAGCAGAGCTAACGCCCAGCAGAAAGTGTCTCCTCTCTCCATCCAGCCACAGCTCCCCCAGCTGAGGTACAAGCTACAAAAATAAAGGTTTTGACTGTTCAGTGCTTGTGCCCAGCCAGGATGCTCTGGCAGAGGGAGTGAGCAGGCTGTGCACGTGGGCTGGTCACCAGAGAGCTGCTCTGGGCTCTCCTTACATTCCCTCTGCTCCAGGGTGGCAAGAGTTCCATGGGATCTCACTGCTTGGGTGACACCACTGCCCACACCTGGCCTCCCTCCCTTCCCCAGTCCTTGTTCCAGCTCTGCCAAAGGTGATGCCTTCTGTGGTGGACATGAATCGTTCCGCTGCAGGTCCTGAAAAGGGAGGCAGGGCCAGGACAGAATCTATCTCTGCACGTGCCGGACAAAGGCCTGCACGAGCTGAAACAAGGGCTCCTGCCCCTCTGGACCCAGCTTGGAGGTGGACTTCCCTTGGGGAGAGGGGAGGACCCCGCTGGCAGGTGAAGAGGGACCACCCCGGCGGAAGTAACGGGACAGGCTGGAGAGCAGCGTACTCTGGAATTAGAAGTGTGGAACAAGTCAGAGCTTCTTCCCACCACACACCCTCTCCCTCCCCACTCCAACTTCCCCTGGCACAGGAATGTGCCAGTGCGTGCAGCCCGAGCTGTTCGTTCATGCTGGGAAACGGGACCTTCTCCCACAGGACACACTGATCCCAAACAGGCAGAGGACGGCAAAAGCTGCTCACCAGCTCCGAGCTGAGCTCCTGCTTCATGCGCTGCTTGTCCCGGGGGTGCACGGCCGGGTCCCTCAGGTACCGCACGGCCTGGGAGATGAGCAGGTAGAAACAGTTCTCCATTGTAAACATGAGCAGAGACCTGTGCAAAGAAACACGAGTCAGCAGGAGCCAAGAAGGTCAGCACACTCGGGTTTCCAGGGCGAATGCTCCAAGACAGGCTTTGCACACAGGGGATGCACAAGGGAACTGCATTACTGTGCACACTGCTCAATCAGTGATGCCCAAAAACTGTGCTGTGCAGACCAGAAATGCCTGTGGCCATCAGGGAAAGCACATGTAAATAAGCATCAAACACCTCCTTACTTGCATCTTCAGTGGTTGATTTATGATGGGATGGCTTCACACACCCTCCCCCCAAAACCTCTGCTTGCTTTGGAGACCTGAACTCCTTGGATACAGAGTGAGAAACTCCAAAGCTACCCAAATGCCTCTAAACTTCAGTTCTGATGTGAGGAGCTCTGGGTTCTGCTGCTTGGCTGTGGCTACACCAAAGAATTAGAAACTTACTTGAGGGTTTTGGTTCCCTCTTGCATATTCAGCCCTGCAGCCTGAGGGAAAGGTTCCTTCTTCTTATCCAGCTTGAAGGGAAAAAAGAAGGCATTAGAGACAGGAGATATGAAAGAACTAGTCCTGCTCTTCAAAGCAGCAGCTGAAGGAGCACTCTGGGGGCAAGGGCCAGTACCTCTCCCAGCATGTTCAGGGCCACGTTGACCGTGGCCAGGAGGGTCCCAAAGGAAGGGGCGACGTCCGAGTCAAAGGCTGGTGTGGTGAAACTCAGGACAAAGAGCACGTTGTACTCAGCAAGGTCCAGAGACTGTGGAGACAAGGAAAGAGGTGGGAGACCCTCGAAGCCATGTGTGCTGTTGCCACAGGAACAGGCATACCCAGTCCCTTATCACACTGTTTATATGGAACAACAGAAGCACTGTGATAACTTCCCAGATCTCAGGTTACAGATGGAGCAGTAAAGTCTTCTGTACAGCACTGCATGACCAGACTCCGTGGCTCTTCTCACACAGCTCCCATCACTGGCACGCCAAGGTACTGACTGCTTCCACTGTTCTCCAACACCCAGGTGCATGTACCAGAGGCACAGGAGAAGGAAGCTCCCTATCCAACAGCGAGCAGCAGGACACTGCCAGAACCAAGGATTAAACCCTGCTTTCCTGAAGCTGCAGATCAGCCACAAGGTCACACCACTACGGATTAGTAAGAGCATTCTTTCCTGAAGAGTGGTGCACTGAGGGTACAAGCCCACTGGCTTACTGTCTGCTCCAGCAGGGTCACATGGACACAGTGTCATGTAGCTCACACAAAAGCTCAGCCAAGCCTTCCTTTCACACTGACCAGTGCCTGATTCCCAAGGGGAATGCCTGGTGTCCTGCCTTCCTGCTCTGTGCAGCAGAACAGCAGACAGATGGAACAGTGGGGTCACTGCCCCAAGCAGGACACACCGTGCCTCACCACACAGACCCAGAAATGCTGGGAATTCCCCCCTTCATGGGGCAGCACGTCTCCTCTCTGCCTACCTGGTCAAGGAGGATCTGGCAGACATCAGGGGTGAAGTGGCGCAGGGCAGCAAGGGACTTGCTGAGGATCTTGAGGAGGCTGTACTGCACTGTGAGCAGGGCCTTCTGCTCTGCTGCCTCTGACTCGGGGCTGGGGTGTTTGGAGGCCTGGGGGTTGCGCTGCACTCGGGGAGTCACGCTGGACGGGAGGGAGTCGCCGTTTTTGGTCTGTGGAGACAGCAGAAAGAAAGTCTCGAATACTAATACGGTTATTTTGCACTAAGACAAATGACTTGAGGGGAAAAAAAACGTTGTGAACAAAGGGAATGAGGAAATAAGGCATCCAAAATCTGAGAATCTACACTTGGTGTGCACTGGGGAGGCTCTGCATTGCAGGTAGGCAGCTGCAGAGGCTGTTTGGGTCCCACATTCCAGAAAAAGAATGATCAGCACACCAAAGCTGAGCCTCGCTGAAATAACACAGCAGCAGCAATGCATCTTCTCCACTTCGTGCGTCTGAGGATGTCCCAAGAACAAGAACTATCTCCCCTGAACAAGTTAAATCAAATCAAGGACACCAGATCAACAGTGGCTTAATGAATGGCACTCCAGAGTCCTACAGCAATGCAGCCTTCTGGTGCAGTGTATAATGACAACAGCACCATTCAACACAGGCTGCTGGTACTCTAGGACTGCCTTTACTCTGTCCAGGGGTTTTTAGACTCCAGACTACTCTTTGCATGCTTGGGTTTTTTTTGCTGTGGAGAAATGCAAATCCTAACTGATGATGGCTGTCAGTAATTCCCACTAGGATTACCAACAATCCATTCAATATCCAAGAGCCTGGACACTGAATAACATTTGCCTTCCATCAGGGAGCACAGTGTGGTTTAGGATCCTCACCTGCAGGTAGTGCTGGAGCATTTTGCGGCTGTGCAGGAGGGAGGTACAGGCCTGACACAGGTAACACAGATTCACCTGGAATAAATGAGGTCAGGGAGAAATCTCTTAAAAAGCTCAAAACCACCCATCTATTCGCTTCCAGTGGTGGAGGCTGGAAAACGCAGTTAAACAAAGCACTGAGATCATAAAGGGTCCATGCAGTCTCTCAATTTCCCAGTATTCTCTTGGAATCACCTGGCACTAAGAACTGAGAGTAAGCCACTGAATTCCACAAGTTATTTTCCCAAGCTATCACTCCTCTGTATTTCCTCACTCAACTCAAACAAGGTACTGACAGAACACACACTGAAATAACCTCAGCTGAAATTCCCATTAAAAGAGCAGCAACAAAAAGGTGATATAGTACCATTTCCTCACAAGACATCCAAACCCCTGTGCTCCAAGGCAATGTATTATCCACAGCAAGATCCTGATTCCTACCTGCATGTCCCTCATAAGCTGTGGCAGGTGGAAGTGCCACTCCTTTGTGAAATTGGAGAGCTGAAGGATGAACCCAACAGTGTGATCAGCCTCCTCCAGACAGGCCAAGCTCTGTACTGTCCGTACTGCGTTCAGGCACTGCGAAGGACAGAGAAGTAAATCAGGGCCATGACAGACAAACCACAAAAATCCCATTCCTTCCTCTAGAAATGAAAGCTGAATGTGCAGCGTGCACTGACACAGTCCAGTCAGGACAGGTATTTCAAGACTGCAGGACACCAGTTTGCTGACCCCAGCAGTGACTGAACCCTCACCACAGCAATTTTGTTATCTGAACCAGGCTGAGCTGAACCCGCCCCCAAGAACAGCTCTCACGCTTTTCTTTCCAGAGCCACAGGACAGAGTTCCCCTCAAACTCTCACTTCAGCTACTCTTGAGTTGGCACATTAACCGCCTGTAGCAAGGTTACAACCCCAGGAGTGAGCAGATGAGCAGATGGTGACTGTCCAGCTCTAACAGGTACCACAATGATCACCCCCACCTCACTGCACAGTTTGTACATCCTATCCTCCTCATCCCACCATTGTGTTATCCCACTGTGACTCTTCCCGAGGCAGGAGCCTCTTTTGGATGCTCCTGCACCTTCTGACTCATTTCCACTGCTACTGAACAGAGAAGCCAGGGGAACCATCCCAGAGGGAGGCTGTGCACACCTGAAGGATCCTCTCCTGATGGACACCCACGAAGTCCAGCGCTTCCGTCAGGAAGTTGTATCTCAGAGTCTTGAGCAGGCGCTCCATGAGGGACATGGAGAGCCGGTAGACCCCAGGCCAGGAGGGGGCATCCAGAGACTTTCGGGATGATGCAGATGTCTGAACAAATCATACACACAAACAAGCCACTCATTTCCCTCCACAGCACTGTGGCAGTCCTCAGTCTCTGGGGTGGCTGCTGTCCCCCCACCCTGGGGGCACAGCCCACAAAACAGGGCAGGAGAAGCTCTCTGGGCACATTCCCACACGGAAGGAGCAGCACCCACCTGAATGGCTCCATTTGTGCTGAGCTGGTACACGCTCAGGAGGGGCAGGCACACACTCTGGGTGACACCAGCTCCAGCCATTGCTGCTGCTCCCTGCAAGATACAGAACAAACTGCTGCTGGAATCTGTGTCTCTGCTCCCTGAGACTGAAGAGACTTGTTTTGCATCAGGTATTTCTGCCCTTGCATTGTCATTGCCCTTTTAGAGAACTGTCATCTACACACCATTCTATGCTGTTAAAAGTTCAACATCAAGAAAAGCAACAATAAAATCTAATCTGCAAAACTGTACTCTGAATTCCATTTATTCCATTTATCACCTGGTTTGGTATGTACCTAATCTTTACACAGGGCTTTGGAACAACCTTGCTCTCACCTAAAGCCCCACACAAGTTCAGTTAGCAACAGGTAAGTAACACTTTATCAGAACTAATGAGGAAGCAGGTTCCAACACCTGATACAGAGGGGGTATTTGCATTGCAGAATCCATTCAGTGAAAGTGCCTGCTCTACATGACACAAACTGCCCTGGCTGGCTCAGCTCTTCCATTTGAGCCAGGGAAAACTATGGAAACTAAGGCACGTGAAGCAAAAATCCCCTTAGTCTACAGCTCATTATTCAGCTGCCATTTCCTACTCAGTGTACAGCCACGTGCTCTCATCCCTCTGCATCTCTCACCTGTTGAGTCCTTGCTAAGGTCAGCAGCAAATGTAAGGAGGCCTCTGTGAAGTGAAGGTTTTGTTTAACTCTCAGGCTGATCTCCAATGCAGCAAAGATGGTAGGAAGCACAGGGACTTTCCTAGTAATCTGCAGCCAGTAGTCTCCATCTTCGTCCACCTCACAGAGCTCCTTGGCCAGGTGCAGACCCAGGACACACACCTGCAGAGAGGAGGGAAGGACAAGCAGGTACAGGGTTTACGGGGCTGACATGAGTATCAAGAAAAACCTCAAAAGCATTTACTAACACAACCTAAAGTTCATTCATTCTCAGAATCATAAATTAAGGCCCCTGAGATCTCTCAGATTATATTCTGCACACCCCTGGTGGCTGTATTAGCACTCCTGACAATGTTTTTAGGACACATCTGAAGGAGAGGCAGCAACAGCTGATCTCCCAGGCTGAAGTGTGCCAAAAAGACACGGGGTAATTCTGAAACTGCTGAAACTTCCTTTGAAGGCATCAGGCTGCAAGGGGAAGTTGTTCCAAGCATCACAAAACTTGTCTAGAGAGAAGAAACAAGGCTGCAGAGCAGATGAACAGGTCCTTTACCCCATCTCGCTGGTCCTTGTGCTTCACTCGGGAGGCATCATCAGTCTCCATACTGTCCTTGTCCTCCGCAGCATCCCCCAGGGTCAGGCTGTGCCGAGTCTGGTCGAAGAGTGCAATGACCTCATCCTGCAGTGTCTCACACACACTCAGCACCAGCTGGGAGTACTGGGGGATGTCATTCACTGGGACACACACAACAGACCCCGTTAACACACAGCCCTTGGGCTCGGCTTTCCAGTTTAACTGGTAACATCTCTGAGCAACGTTTAGTATTTGTTCTGTTCTCATTTCAAAACCTACCAAAGGAAATGTCATAAACTGTGGCTAAGTTGGATGTTTAAGTCTAGGAGGATATAATAAGGGATGAAATGGCCATCTGGATAACAAAACCATGTAGTTTCACCAAGAAGTCATATAAACTCACGTCAAAACACAAATCAAGCATTACTATGGATATATAATTTCAGAACTTTCAGCAATTCCCACCCATTGCTCCAGAATTCTGGTACTGGCCCATGCAGACTGGCTGCAGTCTATGTTCTGTGACCCCAAATAAAAATTACATTCAAAACCATTATAATAAATTGCACCACCTTTT
Source organism: Sclerurus mexicanus (assembly GCA_013396755.1). Classification (NCBI taxonomy): domain Eukaryota; kingdom Metazoa; phylum Chordata; class Aves; order Passeriformes; family Furnariidae; genus Sclerurus; species Sclerurus mexicanus. Next base: position 122,157 of record VWZF01004054.1, read on the forward strand.
ACCAGCATAACTAGAAACTCCAACAGCAAAGAAAAACAATTAAAAACAACCAAACCCTCCACTTTCTATGTATTTTCCAAAACCTGTGGGCTTGCAGGGCCCAAGCAAGACAAGCTGACAGACTTCTCCTCACAGTGCTTTTGTATGTGTTGTCCAGAGAAATCCTGCCCAGATTCCACTGAGGGTCTCCCACTGCTGCTGCCATGTCAGATGCCCCACAGGGAACAGGGGTAATGACCAGACTGGTTCCTCTGGCTTCTAACAAAACATACCTTTTCTTGTGTTCAGGTCTTTTGCTATCCTAGCTAGAAACTCATGTCAGAATCTAAGCTCTGCAGTCACTCAGAGAGAGAGCCTGACCAGGGTGTCCCTCCCACACCTGCTGAGCTGCTTCCAAAAACACAAGGGAACCACAATGATCAAAGACAGAGGTTATTGTCAGGGAACAAGAGGAGGGGAGACACGGACATAGTGTGAACGACAAACTTCATCTCTTTCCAAAACTAGCCAAAGCAAGGAAGACAAAGGGAGAGAAGTGCCACAGGTTGGCGACTCCCTTCAGAACCCTGCACTGCCACAGCACCACACACACACCTTCCTGGTACAGCACGTGCTCAGCCCTGCAGCCCCTGCACATGCACCGCCTCACCTTTCATCTCCTTCATTTGCAGGACAGTGATAAGAGCTGAGAACACTTTGGCTTTGGTTTTCTCCATCATCTGCTGATCTGCCTGTAGCACTCCCTCCAGAATCTGCGTCAAGGAGTTTATGATTTTATCCACAGAACTCAACTCGCTGACAACAAAAAGGGAGAGCTCTTCAGATTAGACAAGATCCCTCAATAAATATATTGGCTTGACTGAGCTGTGTGGATCATAAGTTACATGAGCCACACAAATAAAAGTAGTTCTTCCAAGTAAAGTTTAAGTCACCACCTGGATCTCACTAAAGACATTCCACAGAATGAGAGAATGCATCTTCCCTTCATTGTGAGAATGAGAGTGAGAATGCAGGACTAACTACCACAACAGCCCTTTTGATACTTCTCACCAGCAAGCAGGAAGCCAAACCATAAACTGTATTGCTACTACAGATTTCACAGAATTTCTACAACAACCTAGAGACATTTGGCATCCCAAAAGAGAATTCTGTGAGAAGCCTTCATTTTCCTTCCCAATTCACTCAGGGCATCTCACTAGAGCAAAACACTTAAACATGATCTCAAAAGATTTTATTTCTAGCAGTGACTAAAAATTAAGCCAAGTACCTACCTCTTCCACTGTTTGAGCAGGATCAGGAGAAGGGTGCACAGCATGGAGCCCAGCTGCAGGCAGGACACTGACATGGGAACCTGCAGCTAAGGGAGGAACACTGCAAGAGTTACAGCTGCAACAGGCGCGTGTAAAACACTCCAGAAACGCTCAGCCCAAGCACCACCACCAAATGACCAGGTTTGTTCTTCAGCGGCACTGAGGGGTCAGAGCCAGGACCTCACAGGGTCACTCAGTGATGACAAGAATGACACATGCAAAATAGATTTATAAGGGGCTCATCAGTTCAGGGACAGAGACACTTTGTTTCAGCCCACTTTCACAGGATCTAAAAAACCCTGTCATGCCAAGCAGCTGCAGAAACAGAACCCCTCAGAGTACAAAGAAGATGAGCAATTAGAAAATGAGAGAACTGACAGGAAGCAGCACCTACCAAAACCTTAGTGCCATGCAGCACATCCAGAAACAACTGCTGATGAACTGCAGAGTCAGTCAGATGCATGATATCCGCCTAGATCCACAAAGATAAAGATCAATTAAGCACAAAAAGATGCATCTTAGCAGCCTAACATCAGTTTACTGTTTTGTTACTTCAAGAATTCCCCAAATTTTAGAGCTGATGAGTTTTACAGAAATCACTGAAGTCCTACAAGAAGTCAGCAGTGATTAATTCCCTAGTGGTGCATCCCAGCCTCACTTGACTCAGGAAAAGCTCTTCAGGATCACACAATTACTTAAAATTGCTGTAAAACTCATTTACTACCTCCCTCCTCTGCTCAGACAGACAGTGTGCTCGTTTGGATCAAACAGCAAACCACCACCCACTCTAACCTCTTGTGGCATGCCTGTGCTGTGTTGAGATTACTAAAAAACTGAAAGAAAACCCAGTGAATTCCTCCTGGCTGGCCCCGGGAGGCTGCTGACCTTGTATTATTCCAAATGTGAGTATCAGATTACCCCGCAAGGCAAGGGGCAGCCCTTACATGGCTTGTGGAGATGATGAGCAGCATCCTCCAGGCCGAGATGAGCATCTGGTACTCTGTCACTGAGGCACAGCTGGTGCCCTCGGTCTCTGCCACGTGCTGTGCCAGTGACTTCACATACTCTGACCAGTAGGCAAAGCGCTTTTTGGTGGAGAAATTCTTCAGCGTGTCTTTCAGGGACTGATCCAGGGAGCCCCTGACCAAACCAAGAGGAGAAGTTATCTTCATTTATTCTTGGGGCAGAAAGGATTCAGGGAGGAAAGCCAAGGGCACAGCTTGCAAATGAAGGTTATTCCACATATTAGACCTATGCAGGGAATCCCACTTTTTGCATCAAATGTGAAGGAAAAATATGATCCCTGAAGAAAATCTATGGGGCTTTTTTAAGCAGAGATTTTAGTTATTCCTGACTTTTCAACACACTCAAAGTCAGTGGTGTTCAGGAAAACCAATCAAGTGTGAGAAAACTACTAAATGTAATTCAGCAATCACTACAGAAGGTTTAATTAGTTTTAATAAATACTGTATATTGTCATTCTAGGACAAAAAGAAAATACTAAAGGCTGCAGAAAGACTGTAATATCTTTCTGCAATTAGTGATTGCAAGAATCTCATGTGCATGTCTGCAATGTGTTCATAAATCACTCCCACATTTTGACAGGATTACATGTGCTTTGCCCCTCAAAGCCCACATGGTCTGTCAAGAGTCAACACACACAGTTTAGATAATTAAAGAGGAATGGGATGAGGGAGAAACTCCCAAAGACTCACTTGACAACATAGTAGATCTCCAAACAGATAATTTTCATGATTAAGGCACAGGTATCCAACACACTGAGCTATAAACAAAAAAAAAGAAAGGAAAATCTGAGCTCTGTTGGGTAAGTGGAGTTCTGATTTATCCCTACCCACCCACTTAGGATGACCAACACTCCAGGTCTGCAGGAGACTTGTTACTCCCACAACAGCAACAGTTCTGTCATTGACCATGGACTGGTGACAGTAAGGACAGAATGCTGTTCAAAGGAGAGTTCAAACTCTGAGTGAGGGCACAGGGCTTTCAGAATGAAGGGAAAAACTCCCACAGAAAGGAGGAATTACAGGAACTTGATCAATTCCTGTGATACCAGTCAGCCTGGGCTATGACACCCTTCAGACAGCCCACCTTCCCCTCAGTGTCACCACAGCTGCCAGGTAACACCTATTTCTGTTTCAGAGGTGAATAAAGAGCAGAGAGTTCAAAAGACAGTCCATGGCTGTACATTCTGCAAAGCCAGAGAACATTCACTTCACCTCCTGCCTGGGTTTAACCCACTTGATCATGGAAAGCTGCAAGCAGAGGAAACAGCCACACAGATCACTCTGAACCCCATTTTGTTTGGAGGGAACTCACCTCGGACGATTCGGAAGGCGGAGGAAGGGTCCCAAAGAGGGGATTAGTTAAATTCTCCCAAAACTTTGGCCTAAAAGACAGATACAGAAGTACTGTCAGTTACCTCCCCCATGCCACATGCCTAGCAGCATTTAGACTGTTCCAAACTTCATAGAAAATTGGCTTTGGTAAACACAAATTTAGGTAGCTTTGTATAGAAGAAACAGAAATGTATTTGCTTCTGAACATGCACACAGGGGCTTCTCATCTCCCAAGCTCAAAGCCCACACACTGCACACCCTCACCAGGGCACACAGAGACCAAGATGTGAGTGTTTTGGAGAAGAGGAGGGGAAATGCCTTGCAGGGAGACCCCAACTCACTTTGTCCTCAGCACGAGCATGGCGCTGTCGCGCCGGTCCTGCCACAGGGCATGCAGGAAGGCGATGGCAGCTCTGTGCAGGAGGGGAGGGCACCAGTACCTCTCCTGCTGCTTGGAGTCAATCAGTTCCAAGACCACTTGGAGGCAGCTCCACTCCCCCAAGCTGAATTCCTAAAGCAAAAGGAAGCAGGAGGTTCGGTCATCACAGGACCTGCTAAAGCACTATGGGCTTAATGCCACTTGAGAATACACAGAGAAATAAATCTGAGTATATAATGCTGTGATGTATTTTGTATATGACCACAAGGAATGTGGTCGTAACACAGGAGACAAAAAAAAATTTACTGGGGAATAAAATATGAGCTAAACTGAGACTTAGTAAGGCCAAGCGCCTTCAGAAGGTCCCAACCTTCTTGAACTGCAAAGCACCAATCCTGGAAAATTCTTCTGTCTATTGCATCCTATTCTTCAGCTTTCTCACTGCCAGAGTGCCAGGAATGAGTGTTCTAAGGCTGCTTAAAGAGCACCAGCACCCAGAGTGGAGAGTGGGTCACAGGCACCCCCGGCCTGCCCCAGGAGACGTCCCAATGCTAACTCAGGATCTGCCTCGAGACAACAGGGAAAGTTTCTTTGGTTGTAAGGAAAAGTGAAACTGGGGCAGCACCACATCCATTAACTGCAAGCACAAGCTGCATTCTCTGTACATGAAGCACACAGGAAGAACTATCAGATTTTGGAGACCGGTGCTGTAGTCCTGCTGTGAGAAGACCCTTGGGCAGGTATCTGCCGCTGTACCTTCGACCCATCGCTGCCATCCTTCACTTCCAAGTTCAGGAAGAGCTCGATGAGGCCAGGCTGTGTCTCCACGGCCACCGTGAGGAACTCCAGGATCATGACCTTGATGCGCATGTCCTCGATCCTGCTCTGCAGGTGGGTCAGGAAGGCGTCGCGGATGGCGGCGGCGTCGCTGCCCAGGCAGGCGTACACAGACATGGGAGCCACCTGCACACGGAGACAGCACCCCAGGGAGCCATAACTGACCTGCACACCACGCTTGTCTGTGCAAGAGGGCATTTGTGTCGTACTGAACCTCCAAAACATAGAATAGTCATCCAGGAACACATGTCAGGGAACTCAACATAAGCTGGCATGAAGCGGGAAGAAACCTGCCAAGTGATTCAAATTTTCCTCTCTGACAATTCTGGCTCTATCCCTCACCTATTTCTCACAGGTTATCAAAGAACTAGAAAGAGCAAAACAGCTTTGGAATTGTAGTTCTTGAAATAAATAAACCCAGAGCTGGATTTCTATGCTTTAAGGAAACTACACGTACTCAGAAGTTTAGTAACCACAAAAAGTAAGTCTAAAAGGCTTAGCAAATCTAGAGTCTGCTTTTTAATAAACCTAAAAGTTAAAAGGTTCTAATAAAAACTTAAATAGGATGCTCTTCTCAGTAAGACATTAAAGTTGCAGGTAGAGAGGCATAGGAATTTTATCTAAGAGTCTGGCTTTAGATAAAGTTGATCAAAAACTGGGAAGACATCAACTGCAGGTGCAAATACTTTACAGGTGACACCCCACTCGTGGGGAACCTCTCAGTGAGTGCTGAGACCTCGGAAGCAGCAGCTTACGTTAAAAACTAAAGGGCCCTTTAGGTGACTTTTGATGTGCTCTGCCTTACAGCTCTCAGCCCACCCTGCTCCAACGGACTTGCATTAAGCTCTCTGATAGAAAAAAGCCTGAAGAAATTCTCTTGAAAGAATTTCAGTGGTGGAATCAGTGCCAAGGGGAGAGGCAAAGGGACACTGCTGTGTCCCATCTTACTGTAGCCAGTCGTTTGAGCAACTGGATGGCCAGGCGTGGAAGTGCAGGGTCGTGCTTGTGGTAGATGTATTTGGCCAAGACAGCAATAAGATTGTTTCCATGAGCACCTGCAGAGAACACAAGTAAAATCAAGGAGAAGAAACAGCAAAAAGATACAACTATTAACCAAGTAATGATTTCCACAGCAGAAGGAGCTAAGAACTAGGTTGTTCTCCCAAAAGAACAAGGCCTGGGCCCAGCCAGAGGCACTAATGGCAGTTGATTTAGTATATCCTGTAATTACATTAATCTCATTACAAAGCATCAAACAATAAGCCATGTTTGATTAATCTTTCAGAAGCTGTCCCAGAGGGGAAGCCTTAGAGGAAGGAGAAGAGGCCTCCTCCCACCACTAGCAAGCACTTTTTGGAAACCTCAGCTGCTGTTTGTAAGGAGACACACACTGCCACTCGCAAAGGACCCAAAAGCACAGCTCCCCAGGCTGCCCCGCGGGGGAAGGAACACCCACCATGCTGAGTGAGTGCCTGCTCCAGGGGAGACACCACACTGGACGGGGGTTTGAGCCGGATGACGTTGTTGGTGACGGAGAACGCCAGCTTAACCGTCTGGATCAGCAGCTGCCCCTGGCCCTGGGACTCATCACTGTGTTTCCAGCAGAAACCAAAGCAAGTTAGTGTGCTGACAACCAGCCTGCATTATTTGCACAACATTCAAAGAGGAAACTCCATGCTCCAGGGAGGGTTGTGAGATGTTCTCAGTGTCCCGTCAGCACATGGAGGAGGCCGGAACAGCCACACCCCACTCACCTGCTGGACTGGGAGGCCATCACCATGTCAATGGTGTCCACACCAATGCCCATGATGTTGATGACAGCTTGCCCTGCCTCCGTGTTGGCCAGGCTGAAGATGCACAAGGACTGCAGGCTGGGGGCATTGCTGGGACACACAAACACAGGACAGAGACACAAGGAGCACGTGCAGGATTTTACCACATAGCACCGAGAAAACTACCCCAAGGTAACCATTTCTACACCCACACTGACCCTTCCTTTATTCTCCCTTCTACCTCTATCAGAGTGGCTACACCACATGGCAAAGTGGATGGCACTCTGTCCCAGGAAACCTGTGCACTTGTTTCTCCTTTTCACCAGGTGTTCTACAAACCAATGTGGTTTTCTCTGTCCCTAATCTTTTTCTACCCTTCCTGTACTCAGTAATGCAACAAAAAGAGCTGAAACCAGCACTCCACAGCTATGCCAGCTCCCTCCTAGTTGTCTTCACTCAAAAACAAACAGATGACAGTGACTTCTGCACAGTAACCCAGGTCAGTGCAGATCTGAGAGCCGTGACCAGTCTTACCTGCTGCGAGGATCCATTTCAGGGCACAAATTGAGTATAGCATGGATCAGCTGCAGAATTAGGCATCCTAAAACAGAGATGAAAAGGACTGGTCGGGTTTTGAGAACTTGTCCCTAGTTCCTACTATTTTCAAACAAATCACAGCATCTAACACCACCAGTAGATGTACAGACTCCAAATGGCTGCTAGATAAAAAAGGAAGCAAAATTCCCACATTCTGGCTGAGAAGGCAGGTGACCCTTTTTATTCCCTTCTTCTCCTACTCCCCCCTTTCAACATCCTTACCAATCTTCTCTCTCACTCCATGAGAGTTGTATCTCCATTTGTGGTAATTTGGTAACATCTCCTTCAGGACAAACACAATGCAGGGCACAAGGCCTTGGCTCTGGGTGCTACCAAGTTGCCCCTAGGAGAAAAAGAAACGTTACTTAACCAGGAGGGGGACAAAGGACAAGAAAACTTTTTCAGGAAGATCTAGTGTCACATCAGTGTCCCAGAAACACTCACCCGGACAAGAGTTGTCACCAGGTTCAGGAAGGAGATGGTAACACTGTACTCGCCCTGGGGCTGTTCTATGCTCATCAGGAGGTTCCCATAGCCCCCAGCATTCATTCCCTCTGCACTGTGGAAAGAGTAAGAGGGTTCACCACACAAACAGCAGGATTCCGACACGAGTGAGAGATGTCAGGTGCAGAGATTGCACACTGGCGAGAAGGTTTTGTGACATGTTAGGTAAAAGAGAAAAAAAAAGGAGAGGGGGGGGATCAGGAATACCTAATCATGTGATTCATACTGGACAGTGGATTGGCAACAAATGGTAAGAACCCTGTGTGGTGAAGGTCAGTCCAAACCTGCAAGACAAAAGGCACAGATATTGCCTCTCCTTCCCCTACAAATGTCACCAGTTCTCACACCCAGCAGGCCCCTTCCTCACCTTGGCTGGCATCCGAGCAGCCAGGACTGTCAGACAATTGACACAAGAAGCAATAACATCCACAGGGGGAGAGATTACAGTTGTTAGCCTACAAAAGAGAAACACATGCATGAAATGCACTGCCACCTGTGGCCTTGCCTATTTACTGGGTTTTTTAATCAAAAAGGCTTCTCTCTCACTGAAGTATACGTGTATAATGTCTAAGCAGGTAAATACAGACATCAGAGTCTGCACTTTCAGTCTAGACCTGCCACCTCCCCCTCATACCTGAGTCAGATCAATTTACTGCCAGAGACAAGGCTGGCAAGACAGCAGGCTGTCACAGGGAACAATAATTATACAGCAGAGCACTTATTCCCAGGCAATTAACTCGGGGAGGAATTAATAAATGCAACTGTTTTAACACCCAGGAGTTACTGCTTTAATGTTATGTTTTATTCACCTTCTATACAAACATAGTTACCAATAAACACAGCCTTTAAATGGGTAAAACTGCACAACATTCAGTAAAGAGGTGGAGGAGGGGCCATTCTGCTGCAAACAGTGGGTAGGAGGAACAGTCGTGAGAGCTGAACACCAGGCTTGGGGAGTTCAAGCACTGACAGGCACTTCTTGCAAAGCTCTTGCCAAAATTAGTAATTATCTGTTCTTGCAGCTCACTGTACCTGCTCAGGTACCTCTGCTGGCAGTGACTCACCTCTGCAGGAGCATGTAGATTCGTGATGTGACTGGCAGAAGGCAATCTGCTATTGATACATCAGTGCTGATCACTTTATGAACCAGATCGATTATGGGCTTGACCCTCTGGCAATGCTGAATCACATCTGGGTAAAGAAAACCACCACACACTTAACCAGTAATCAAGTCTGGAGCCATGCACACTAATCTCACTACCCATCTCCATGATCATTCCTCATACTGAAAACCATTTTATTTTATCTACCTCAACTCTCCCCTCACCTAAAATGTATCTTGTCTCACTGCATGGTCTTAACACACAGTGAATTTTCTTTTACAGTAAATTTTACAGAATAATCATCATCAGGTTTCTGGGAAAGTATTCCATGCCCTTTCCAAAGTATTCAGTCCTATTACTAACCTCAAATTGATACCAATTAATAATTATTTGCTTTCTTTGATACTGCCAGCCTGTCTCACCTGCTGTTGATACAACATGGAGCAGCATCTCAATCTCACAGGTGAACAGGGTCCAGCTGCTGTAGGAATACTCCCACCGTACCAAATAGGCCCGATCATCCAGCATCACCTGGCCCACTGTTCCCTGAGGTATCCGTAGATTGGTTTGACCTAACCCTGAAGATTGAAGAAGATGAAATAAAGTCACAAATTAATTAGAAGCCAGGTAAAGAACAGAATTCCCCACGGCATTCCAATAAGAAAAGGTGAAATGCAGCTTCCTTACCAAGGGGATAGAGGAGCTTTGGAGCCTGTCGTCGCCACAGGGTCCCATCCTCATGGGAGATCACATCTGGAGGTTTATGCTTGTACAGTTCAATATAGAAGGACATTTTATCCAGGAAACTGTACACCTGCATCAGAGACAGCCTCAACAATACAGCAAAGAGCCAGAGTTTCTTAAAAATTAATCAATCAACCAGGTCAACTCCAGGAACAGGCAAGTTTTCTTGATGTGTAGAACTACATTGACACTACAAAGATATTGCAGAGCCTACAGAGACAAGTCTCATCTCACGAATCAAGAGCTACTTATCAATAAAGTACCATCCAAAAATTAGTCAGCATCTTCATCTTGAGTCACTAGAGTTTAAAAGTTTTCTAAAAGCCAGAAAACAGCATCCTGCAGCAGTGCAGGACTAAAAAGGAGCTCTGCTCACTGGTCTTTGAGAAAAGCTTAATGTCTGTTACCTAAGACTGCAACTGAAATGAGCACATGTAATGGAAAGAAAGGCTCACAGAGCAGGCCCTGTCTTGAAATAAATCACCTCCCAAACAGCAAGAGAGATCCTGTACCTTTTTTGCAGTAGATTTATCGGACACAAGGGCTTGGAGCAGCTGAAGGAGAGGAGTGAGAAGATGGGGGAACATTCCACACACACTGTCCAGGATAATACCCAGACCTGCAGTAGGTTCCTGGTGGTGGAAACAGAAAACAAATGTCTTATTACTAAAAAGAAAAGCTCAAAGGGCCTGAGTACAGCACAAGGTTACAGTTCCTTTTTAAGCTGTGCATTTAACGTTAATCATGCACAAAAGTATCACTCCAGTCCTGGCACAGACTAAAGCATGAGGCAGTCTGCAAGTACAAGGCAAGAAGTAAGACTGTAAGGCATTACATATGATCCTAATTCTGTGACAACAGAAAAATAAGCAGGATGCTTTTGCCAGCAGTTAGTTCAATCCTTGCAGCCCCAGCCCTGCTAACAACTATCACCTATATTAAAACTCGTTCCAGTATCCTTTTCAAGAGTAAAGCCCAGGCTGTACCTAAAAGGCAGGAAAGGGCAAAAGTAAATCAAAGATAGGTGTAAAAGGACTTTAGTTCCTCAGGCCCTCCTAGAAACCAACTAACTAAACACTACCAGTCTGATCCTTTCCTAAGAGGGAATCTTTCAACAGGTCTCAGTTATAAACAAGGTAGGTCAAACAAGCTGCCAGCACACTCACCGTCTTCCAGAAGAGCTGAGGAATGCTGGAAGCTGCCAGAACTTCACATGCAGCATCAATTATATCCTACAAAGGAAGAGAGGATGGAAAAAAAATCAAAGCTACTTTACACAGGGGGATTTCGTCCCAATCAAGTTCTGCCACGTGTTCAGAAATTAAGCTTCTGTGTTCACCCACCAGGATGTAACTGTTTCAAAAGAGAAACACACAGCCAGCCCCAGATCCCACAGCCAGCCCAAAGCCATGCTCCTCATGGCCTGGCCACAGCAAACATGTCCACTACATATGCAGAGGGCTGTCCAGTCAAACTCGGAAATGGAGTTTGTATTATTTCCGTTGTTTTGGAAATAACACATCAACAATGAGTTTCAAATCCAAAGGACTTCAAATGCAAGATGTGCTTTTCATTACTGACCAGCCAGTCTGCAGAGGTGTTACACTAAGTCTGCACGGTGTAAATGAGGTAGGAAAACCAGCAAATCACCTGTTTGGATCTATCCAAGCCACATAAAGCTTGCAGTCTCAAATGCAGGATTACAGGTTAACAAGTCACTGGCATCAGTTATGACAACTTATTTTAAATTATGTACCAGAAGCAAGGTTGGATGCTTACCTGCTGATTGCCCAATGTATGCAATTCCAGCGAAGTCAGGACAAATGAGAGAAGTCCATAAATACACATGCAAGCTGTGCTGGCAGTGCACTGCAAAGAAAGAATACACAGGGCCATCATGGGAAAGACTGTGAACTACAAACACACTGTAGCTCTGCTCACCAGTGCTTTACACACTGAGGAACTGCCTTTCTCACACATCCCTGCTGCAGAGGGACAGCAAAACAGGGAGCAGTTATTAGTTAAGCTCCATATTAACATGAAATATTCGACTGAAATGAGAAATCCTGACATTACTATTATCACTAGAAATGCCTTCCAGACATCAAAATTTAAAAAAGCATTTGTACTTTGTGTTCTCAGATCTTTTTAACTGCGTTCACATTTTTTTATTTAAGTGTTCATAGAAATCCAAATTATTTGCTGTCCCCGGTTTCCACGTACAAAGTAATTTATTCTCACACACAGTGCTGTCTAATGAAGCTGTATACAGAGAATAGTGCAGTTAAATCATCCAGTGCTGAAGATCCACATTGACAAATGCAGTCTATTCTGCTACAACTTATAAAGTTAGGGTTTTTTAACTCTTTGGACATAAGAATCTGCTTCATCCCAGCTTGATTCCTGACCCTCACTGAAAGAAGGCAAGATGACAGAACACACTTTACTGCACACTCTGCTTAAAACCAGACCTAGTTTGAGAGAGCACTGGCCCCAAATCCTGCGCTTCCCATCACAGCTTTGCACCAGGAGCAGCTAAATCAGGATTCTGAAGACTCACGTTCTTGCCCCCGCTGCTGAGCGAGTGCAGCAGCTTGGTCAGGTACTGGAACACGTTCAGCTGGATGGCAGCGCTGCCCATCCTCCTGATGACGCTGGTGGACTCCTCGGGGTTTATGGTGTGGCGGAGCAGGGCCCAGGCCAAGAGCACCGGAGCGTGATGGGACACGTCCCCCAGCTGCAGCAGCTGGTTGTCCATCTCCTGCACACACACAAGACAGAAGCAACGCAACTGAGACCTTCTGGAAGCGGTTCATGCTCTACAAGCTGTGTCTCTCCTGGTAGGTGAATACCAGTTCCTACATTTGGTCAGCAAAGCAAAGGATCAGAAATGCAGAGACGCAGCAGTTCCTGGGTAACCACAGCACGTTCTGCTTTCTGAGGCCTGACGAGGGGTTGGCTACTGTGCCACTGCTTTACCTGGTGGATGTGCTCACTGTTGGCCAACTTGTGCTCCTCCGTCCTGTCATCCAAAGCACGCTCGTGCAGGGAGTCAATTTCCATGCCTTCCACCAGAATAAGGGCACTAAAATACCTACAAGCAGGAGAAGAATAAAAGCAAGTAGGTCAGAAACTTTATTTGAGAATTCAGGTGGGTTTTTTCTGAACTGTAAGTGGTCCTTTAGTTTGCTTTGTTCAGCTGCTCTTTGAAGCAATAAGAAACCACAGGAAGTTAAGAGCACTTAATCCAAATTCTGTCTTGAAATGCTGTAATAGGCCAAAATACAACCTTCAGAACTACCATTTCTGGCTGAACAGAGAAGATAAGGTCACTCAAATTTGAAGACAGCTTTTCCACAGCTTCTTAACTCTCTGCCACCTGCCAGGACTCTCCTTCCCCCACAGCACAACGAAGGCAGCAGTGCCATTTGTAAGCAGACCTACAACAGTGTGAACTGAGGTAACCCTGGTAACAATCCAGGCCAGAGAGAGCAGCCAGACCAGTCCAGGACTGTGAAGACACACTTTCACCACCACTAGACCATCTAAGGAGGAGTGGCACTCTATCTCCACTGCTATTCTTACCAAAGGCAGAATTACAGACAAGATTAAAGTTAGTCTGTGGATACCTCTCTACTTTGGAATCACACCTTCATTTTGCTGTAAACCTCCAATATGACCAGAGAAGCTTTTTTGCCTTCACAAGCTTAGTTTGAAATAGTGGTGATTTTAAGACGCAGAAGCAAGAATTATAAATGTTTTTTTCCTGAGCAAAACCACTGTTTTGCTCTGTCCCCACTCCACAAACACACCCAGGACACTTACCCAATACGATCCACCAGGTGATCCATGCTCTCATCTACCAAATGCCTGTTGGTTTGCCTGGTGCCAAATCCCTGCTCTTTGAACATCTTTGCAAAGGCCAGCAGCTCATCAGGTGCCATTTCAAAGTATGCATAGTAGAGGAAGATGACTTCCAGGAGCATGGACTGCTCACGGAGGCACTGCACGAACCAGCGGGACACCTGGCGCTCCGTCTGCACAAAGGAAGGTTCCACCATCACACCTCAGAGCTCACAGGCAGACACTGAGCAGTGAGGAAGCATTTCAGCAGCTTCTGTGGCCAGCCCTTGTGTCAATGGCAAGGAAAGCCATTATAAATGTTTCTGTTAGCCTAAGGGTATCCATGATTTATTACAAGGAACAAAATGGTTCATGCAACTTTCTGTTTCTGAGCAACAAAAAAAGAGAGAGAAAACTAATTTTATGTTTCTTGAACCAGGAGAAACATCCTGTTTAACTGCACCTACTCGCACCCATTTCCCAATGCACCACGTGTAAGAAAAGACTTCAAAAGTGAGATAAATAACAGTAAGAAACAAAATACCATGAGATTCCCATGTGTTTCCCACGTGGGAGCTTCTGCTTTGTACAGTGCTTCAAACTGCTTCCGGTAATTCGGAACGAGCTCCTTGTCCAACTTTTCCACACACTGGAAGTACTGGGCCTTGAAGAAGCACAGAAATGAGCTTCTCACGTGTGCGCTCGTGTGATTTTAAAGATCACAAGTGGGGAATCACTATGCAGTCAGCCCGTCCCAGTGGCCCCACGTCCAGGATTGCTGCACTCACTGTGTAAGGGTGCCTCTCGTCCTGGAAGTAGGTGAGCAGGTGGAGGACGCAGCGCAGGATGCAGATCCTCTCCTCGTAGTAGTAGTCAGCCAGCTGTGAGAGAACAGTGCCATCAGTACCACTCTGTCCAGCTCTCCTGCACTGCCCTCCCCATCACAGGAACACACAGTGCTCAAACATCCCTACAGCTGCAGTTTCAGCTGAGCGGTTTTTAAGTTACCGGGGAAAGAAACCAACGCTTAATTAACTTTATAGAGCTCGATAAAACATGGCCATAGGGACTTGTCTATAATTACAGTGCTAAGTGAGAAAACTTGGAAGAGAAAGGAAAAAAGACAGAGAGAGGTGATCTCTCATTCTTCATCCCTATTATCCTGTCAGAAATTATCACTATCCTTCATTTCAGAGGATGTCACTTCAGACAGTAAGAAAACAACGTACAAGCTTTGGGAAACAATGGAGTGTACATCTTCCTAGCCGAATTCCCTGATATTACGCCTGAAGTTTCATATCTGTAACAATTATTAACACTGTTCTAACCTACATGCACATCCCTCTATTTTAGCAGCATCTTCTAACATCTGTTCTTTATATGAAGGAATGCTTCAACTATTTCAGGATTTTCCACAGAAATGAAGTGGGCTGTCTGAAAACAGATCTTTTCCACAGAAAATACAAGTGGAAATGACTAACCTTCAGCATCAGAGCCTGACTCTGCCTTTCATCCTGAAGTACAGTCTGTAAACAAAACACAAGAAAACAAAGAAAGATTTGTAGATATATCTACTGCCAAAACATATATGCACAAAAAAAAAGACTGAAATAAACAAAAGACAATTTTTCTTTCCACTTCTTTTGGGAAGAGATTCCAAAAACCCTTCAAATTTTGGTCCCGTCCACAAACCGTTCATTTTTAACTACATAATTATTTTTCACCTCCCCTCTCTTCACAAATCTGTAGCTTTTCTCTATTCCTGTGACAGAGAGGAGCTGAGTTTCTGCAGAGATTCCAGCAGGAAGGGATAAGCCTGGATATCTGCTGTCACATTTCCTCAGAGCAGCACTGGAGCATTGCAGGTTCAGAGAATAAAATCTACAAAGCCATTTCCAAATCAGAACTCAGATTCACATGTGCTCATGTGCATCAAGAAACTACTGGTATTAAGGAAAGGTGTGGAGTGAATAGAACATTAACGGGAGCTATGGACCTTCAGGGAGTCCCTTGTTCCTCTGTAATCCTCTTGAAGGTAAGACTGTAACAGCTGCACACTCTGCTCTTCATCCAGACCCTAAACAAGAGAAGGAGAAATGCTCTGAAATTAATAAAAGGCAACTAAATAAATCAAAGATTCTCTGCAAATAATCATGCAACTCTTATCTTCAAAACAAATAATTACCAAACTATGTCAAAAGAATACTTTTGCATCAGGCAGACGCTTTAATCAGCACTTCTGTTTAAAGCTAAACACGCAAGCTTTGATGTCACTGAGCTGCAGGAGTTTAAACTCAGCTAAAGGAGCATCAGAGTCACTTAAACAAGGTAGCACCAGTCACTGAACTCTAAACTTCTGTCTTAGAGAACCCTGCAGGTAAACTGAGAGGGCTGCCAAACCAGGCAACTGATTTAAGGGACGGCTTTTAGCTGAGCAGTTGTCCTGGAAGAACCCAAGACAGACAATAGCAGGTGGCTGCTGCTGAAAAGCCTGTGCAGCAGGACCAGGAAAACCACAGCACTGCAAGGTCACCCCTCACTTTGGAAAAGTCTGACCCACAGCCTCAACGTGTAATTCTAACATCCTTCAGATTATTTTGAATTGAAAGGACCTTAAATTCACTTCTACTCAACAGCAAGAAGGTTACTTAAATATCAGTCCCAGAAGGAATTCATTCCAAGGATAAAAAACAAGCAGACAGCAGCTTCACTCACCAAAAACTTGCTGACCCTCAGACCCAACTCTTTCAGTGGAGCAGCTACATCTTTATCAGCTTTAATTTTTTCTGCTGAAGTCGTACTAAAGACAAAAGAAATCTTAGTCATTAAAAACGCGGCAATCCCAAGGAATGAACTAGACAGGCATAATTTCAAAGTCCTCAGTTTTAGCAGTTTAAACTGAACGTTTGCTTTTTCTTCAATGTCCTTTCAGTATTTCATACAACAATATTCTGCAACCTTCCCACCAGATAAATCCCAACACTGTTCACGATTTTATAACTGCAGTAATGCAGACTGTACCCATTCCACCCTTTCAGTGAGGGAATCTGGCTCTCTTTCTGCAGTGACTCAGTGCCAAGGGCAGCCACTCTCCACAGGCTGCATGATTCCTGCTGCTCACAAAGACAAGGGTCAGGAGCCACCTGACAGAGGTGACAGCAGAAACTGCTGTTACTTCTTCCTGGGCTGTATTTCAATGTTACGTGGATTAAGTATTTTCTCTTGCTTCTCCTCTCCTGAAGTCTCATCATGTCTGAGATGAAAAATCTATTTTTATGTAATCAGAGAGAAATATTCAACATGCTCCTTACAAGGAAACCCCCCACAAGAGGTTCATGTCTAAAATCAGGCAGTGACTGTACCTTGGTGGTTTATAGTATGACAGGCCCTCCAACAGTCTCTGCCAGTGCTTGTTCAACTCTGCAGCAATCTGGGCCTAAAAAAGAAAAAAGTACCACTGGACAGGCTCCTCAAAGTGCACTGCTGAGGACCAGACCTGTTAAATTCAAGGAAAGCAAAGAAATTCCACCACCACAAAGAGATAGGAACAACAAAAGACAGGTGTGTTGACTCAAACTGATTGCAGGTGCAGGACTGAGTGAGGCACAGACCTGCCTTCCTAACCCCAGAAAGGGCAAGAAAACAGGAGGCAATAGGCTGGGTTCAGAAACATCTGGATTTCCAACCCCCTGGGCAAATTCTTGAAAGGACAGGCTGATCCCAGAAAATCCCTGCACCACTCATCAACACCCCAGGCCAGTCAGTGTAGGAAGCAGCACTTGTGGCCACTCCAGAAGAGGAACCCCCTTTTCCATACACCCTTCCAGGTAGTTAATGCAGCAGCTGTAAACATGCAGGAGAAGAACGAACAAGGAGCAGAGACAGAGGAACAAAAATCACAACAAGGAAGAGGGAAAAACAGCAAAACAGTGAATATTCTCACTACTATTCAATGAGATGTATAAATGATGTATTTGGCCATGGACCCCACTGAGTGATGGCCAAACCTGCTCAGCAGGACATGGACTTACTGGTTCTCTTAAAGCTGATCTGCCCAGCAGAATTGTCCATAATTCTCTGCTGCTCCTGCAAACACAAGGAAAAGGTGAAGAGTGTTTTAATGATGACCATTACTTCCACTTACCTTACACATTTTTAAACCTGCAGATCACATTGTAATACAGGAAAAAATGATTGAAGGAACATTAGCTTTTAGCTGAGGAGTTTCAGATGTCCTTGGAGAACGAAGGAAAGACCCAAAGAAGGTGATAACTGACAAAGCAAGACCTGTGAACTCATAGCAAAGCTTCAAATTTATATCAGGTTACCAGTTCAATTTGATTTTGATACTTGGGCATTTGAGGTTCATAAGAAGAGATTTAATGAAAGCACAGAGCAATATTTTATTCAGTTACATCCAACGCTCTCCTCCAAACAAATTCTGCAATCACAGTTTCATCTTCCACTCTAAGAAGAGGATAAAACTGTGTGAAAAGCTGCAAGATCTGTACACAGCCTCCAGATTTACCCTCAGCTTCTTGTTTCTTCCTGAGAACTCTGTAGAAAAGCCAACCTGCACTATAAGGAATTACAGATCACATCCTGACCTTGGCTCACACTCCCAGAAACCTGAGCCTCCCTATAACAGCCCAGAGAAAACGTTTGCCAGAAAAGAGCATTTCATTTAGACAAAAGATGATTTGTTAGCAACGCATTACAAATCAGGAGTTAAACACCACAGCTCCCCACACAAAGCCTGTCTACACAAGTAAGAGCACTCACTGCCTTATTTTTAGAATAACATCACCAAAATACCTCAGAGTGGCAACGAAAGGCACCCGTGACTTCTGACAGCTGGTGCCACCTGATGACTGGCAGCAATTGTTTGCAGGACCCTTCTCACCCTCACTTCTCCCGCTGCCCCCTCGGTATTTGGGTGCCCTTTGCTGGCAGGACCCTCTCCCGACGTGGGGAGCACCAGCTGAGGGTTCAGCCTCTCCAGCCCACCCAGAGCGCCCAAAGCACCAGAATTCCACCCAGAACTGCAGAGCAACATAAAGGAAGCAAATCAACGAGCCCCAAGCTCAGCGATGATGTCAGACCGGTGCCTTCATTGTCCTGAGCACGGTTTTTTGCCATTTATTGTAAGAACAGAACCCCAGCCCAGGAGAGCCGACCCTTCTACTGTTCCCCCCTGCAAACCTCGTCTGTGAATAAAACAGACCGTGGTTTGTCGCCCGTTCATTAATCAGGCTCAAGACAGCTAAGGCAGGAAAGCACTCTGCCTGCCACACTGTTCTTGTCCCCTTTACGGCTCAGAGGCATCCATCTGATAAACACAGGACGGGGGGGGGAACTCCAGAGCGTGAAAACCCTACAAATAAATGGCAAAAACAAACGACAGAAGTTCTCGGGACAAATGAAGGCACCGAAGCGCCGAAACCGTGACTCACTGAGCCGCCTTCCTTTACACGCCTCCAGCGAGCCTGTTTTGACTTCGGGTTCGCAGGGGC